>KQ435711.1:2832801-2853520 GCA_001276565.1 Melipona quadrifasciata
ACGTTTGAAACAGCATATTCATCGATCTGTACTTCATTGATTAAGTGGAACAGCCGATGTTTCAGCGTGGGTGGCACGAAGCACCTACTGACCATATCCAACCGGCGGCGTTTTAATCGATAGGATTATTCCGTCGCACGCCTAAACTCTCACCATCTTCCCTGCAATTCCTCGTTCGTGAAACGCTTGTTATTGATCTAATTTTCTTCGGTGCCCCGCCACTTCCCTGCCGGCGATTGGCCCCTGGCACAGCGGTCTCGCGCCGGTGGAAATTCCCGCGGCAGTTTTTCGAAACGACGCGCAATAATTAGAAACGAGATACATACGCCCGATAACGAAGCGTTTGTTCCAATCTCTGGACTTTCGTTGTACGGAGCAATTTCCGGAAAATTCGAAACGGCATCCGTATCGGATGATTTTAATAGAGTCGAATAAAAGAAGAAGAAGAAAAAAAAACAGAAACAGAAACATTTACGGCTAAATGCGCATAGACGTGTGTTAACAAGTTGTAAAGTAACTTGTAATTTACGGGATTCGATTGTGAAAGAGCTTCGAGCTCTGTTGGTCTTTGGTCTCTACGCGAGTCGGAATTACAATTTAATCCGATATCAAATTGATACGATTTGTATTAAATGATAATGTTAATTGATCGGTCTCATTTTACGACACGTTTGGAAATGAAAAAAGATACCGGATAAAGTGCAACAACAACGTGACGGATGCAGGAATAAGCAATCTACGTTCGAAGTAGTAGCGAGACAAAAGTTGCCAATGCTGAACGATTCATATCTTTCTTACAACAAAGATTCGAAAAATTCTACTGGAAAACTGTCGCTTGATCTTTGACGCATTTATAGAAAATTTTTAAGTACAACAATGTACCAAATGTTCAAAGTACATTACAGCGTTTCTTTAATTTTACCAATTACCTTTAGAAAATCATCCGCATTCCACTCGCATGTAATTCTTACAATCCAACAGCGTCCCTTCAAGCTGTTTTATTATTTATTTTATCAGCTCTTTCCTCGGCTCAAATATCCCCACAGCAGAATTATTCAAATAATCTTCCCGTATTTAATTGGACTCGAAGCGCGCGATATTTCTTAACGTGAAAAACTATTACCGCCTCGTAATAACGATCCCGCGCAAAGTTCGAGATTAAGTCCTGAGAAGTCGAAGCTCAAATAACCCCAGCCCCCCTAGTAATATTTCCTCGCGAACCTCTCTCTTCCTTCTTCAGATTTTCGACTTAACGCAAGGAGGAGCTTTGAGAACGCATTTCTATGTTTTCGCAAATCCCAGAATCCAATTTCCCTTCCCGGGTTCCCCCTCGGATCGCGGACGTTACGGACGATCGATCGCCAGAAGAAACACGCTGCAGTTAATGAAAGAAGAGAACGGAAGAAGAACACCGGTTGATATTGGCGAGATACAAGAGCACGAACAGTAGCTTAACAGAGTCCGGTCCTTGCAGTCCTCGTGTTCTACGAGGATTTAAACTAGACGCGCCCTCCCGGCTCTCAAACCCTTTCCTCTGTAATTCCTGATCCGGATTTGAATTCTGGCGTATCTGGCCGGCTGCGCGAGGGTTTCCCCCGCTCGCGCCGGTGAAAAGACGTTTTCCCTCGTCTTCCACTCTGTCCTCGTAAGCCATTTTCATTCGTATGAGACGATAAATCCTCCGATCAACCGAGGCAAATTGAAATTCCGATATCTCCGTTGGAACAACGAGTCCGGGGGGGGAGGAACGATTTTTCTTCTCGTCACTCTTTCTCTCCCTCTCTCTCTCTCTCTCTCTCTCTTTCTCGTCAATTTTCAAACTTTAACCAAACAAATTTACCCCGCAATTTTTCTCCCTCTCCTTGCTTTATTCCAACGTCCAACTCTCGTCATTTAATTGCAAGAGAGAAAGTTATCAATTGATGGAAGCTATTCTAACAATTGTCATGCGTGTGATGAACGCGGAAATAACTTTAACCCGATAACACATTTTTTGCTTCTATGTGTACTACTCGCACTTTTATATTTAGTTATATTTTTCGCTTCTATGGGAAAATTTAGGTTTAGTCGTTTAGTAAACTATGGACGACCAAGGGATGGCTCCGCGCGCAGAGATTGGTCGCGGAGGAAGAATGAAATTTTTTTCATTTAAGGCTTCGTTTCCGGGAAAATGGAATTTGAAAATTTATCAACCACGTTATTAGATTTAGCTAGCTCTGACCAGGAATGAATAACGAGCAGGAGATTATTCCATTTACACGATTCACGTTATAGTGGAGTTATCCACAGAGTTTGCCAGGATACAATAATTGCGGAGAAAGATACTTTCCACGCAGATTTAAATGTTTCGCGATCGCACAATTATTCTCATTCCGCGCCCAGAGAGGGTTAATCCCAATGATTGCGAGTCATTTTTTAATCGTCGCGCAGCAGCTTGTAGGATCATCGGATTCGATAGAAGCTGCGATAGGTCATGTATCGAAGCGTGATAAGAGTAATTTATCGGGCGCGACGATAATCCTTTGATACACGATGTCCTCCGTCCTTTTTTTATTTTTGTTTTTTCTATTTTTCTCTTTTTCCTCTCCTACACTGTCTGCGTGCTATCGACGAATTACGAGCCCCGCTGAAAATTGACGATTTCGAACTGGCTAGCGAAACACGCCAGTTGGTTTGCCTATGTGTGTAGGTGTTATTCTCTAGCTTTGAAGCACGAGAGATTAAGCGAAACAATTCTATGATTTGAAAATACACGTCACCTGTTTCAATTTTCGAGATGTCGTTGTTGAAATTTCTTCTTGTTAATTTCTCTTTTTTACGTTGCAACGTTGTTCAAAACGTTAAAATAGTGCATTTGAGCTTGAAATGATTTACGCGAGATCGATAGATACAATTGTAAATCACGCTAAAATATTGTTTCACATATATTAAATGTCGCATTAAAAATGCATATAATCATACTAAATTGCCAAAGTTTGTACATTTTTCGACAAATTTAAAAGAGAACTGAATCGTAGGATATTTTCAAGTTGGAAAAATTATCAACACACTCGAAATGGCGTTCAATCGACAAATTTCTCCCTCGTTACATTTTTGGATACGTGCCGTTCACGTTATCACGTCACGTTTCAGCGCATCAACATATCATTGCGAGTTTAACAGACAACAAATTTCCCAGACGTGGAAATGGAAACGTGTAGTTGGAACGTGTGTCAATCGTCCAAAACGTTTCCACAATATCTATTTTCCGTTTAACAATGGGCAAAATCGTCGTTTACGCGAAATCATCGCACGTTAGCTATTAGCTCAGTTATGCTCGTCACTGTAACACGCAGCCCCATTTCTGTCGTTCCAGAGATGTGAGGAATGATCACGTGGGTGATGGTCGGGCTGCTCCTGGCTGCGGAAACTTGCGGCAGAAACGTCCTCTCCGGAAACGGAAACGGAAAGGAGGAGTCGAAGCAGAAGGACGGGCTGAAGGGAGTCGCCACGGAGGAGGAAGACATCTACCGTGGGTATCGGTGTCGCGGCGCGCGCTCCAGAAAAGAGCAAGAGGATGGGAAAAGTCGCGAGGGAGAGAAAGGGCGGGGAACGAGGCAAACAGATCTACGATTTGCTCGGCCAACTCGAGCTTATCCCGCTCCCCCTCCGATCCTGCAATCGAGCTCCACTAATCCTGCTTCCTGGCTTTCCACCGCTTTCTCTCCTCGGCTACTTCAACCCCTTTCCCCCCCAACCAATTCCACCCCCTTCGCAAATCATTCGCCGATCTATACACCTGGCTTGGAACACATTGTTCTGAAATATCGCCGACCGTGTCCGCTGCCAAGCTTCTCCGAGCACCGACGCTTTACTCAGCTAAAATTCCTTTCTCTTTCTCTTTTCCTCGGTTCCGCAACGGAAGTTGGCTTGGCAATTTTGCTTTTACGCCTCGGACGTCGTCGTCTGTACAAGACATTTGCGTTTTTACGCAGGTTCTGATCCAGTAGGAAAGGAAATGTCAAAGATACGACCCCAACTACGAATTCTAGTTTTGATCCAGTCAGTGTCGTTCGACTCTATTACTATTAAACTGCTCAAAATCTATTTATCATACGAGAAACGTTTCGTTCAATAATAACTGCGTTGCTTTGAAAGGGTCGAGCAGTGAAATAATTAACTTTTTTCCTCTCTCTCTCTCTCTCTCTCTCTCACTCTCGGGAAACGAATTTCACTTTGAATTTTGGAAAACGTAATATTCAGAACCTGGCACATGTGTATACTTTTATTATTTCGCAAGTTAACGTAATTTATAACCGTTCTGTTGCGTGAATGCAACTGCAAAAATAAATGAATCAAGCGCACGTACGCGAGATAAAAAAAACTTCACAAAGAAATCTCTACGTCAGAAATGACGGACGAGACTTTAAAGAAAATCTTGAGAGAGAGAGAGAAAAAAAGTCGAAAAACCCTCGTTTCCTTTTTCTCCAATTTCGTTCCTCTCGACTACTGCTCCTCCTACTCTCGCGTTTCCTACTTTCCATCAGTCCCCCCGGTGAAAAAGTTTGTATTCCATTAGCGTGTCCATGGGCAGGAAACCTTTCCAAGGCGAACGACGGTAAACTCGATTCCGCCGGGGCGGGCAAAACGCCCGGAAACAGCTTCAATTCGAACGGTTTGAAAAGTATTAATTACGAGACTGGACCCCGTCGGACCGGAACAATGCGTCGCGTCGCTCGGCGAGGTCCCCGGGTGGTGGGCGGGCGTGTGGGTGCATTTCGAGGGAGAAACAAGCTTTTGTTACCGCGATCGCAACGACGCTCGTTATAAGTTCCATTCGACGGGGACAATCCATTTTCCGCGACGTTAAGTGTATTGCGACCGGGCCAGGAATTATATCGAAGGAACGACTAAGCGTGTTTAATTGTTGCGTCTCTCCGCCCTTTGTCTCGCACTTCAACCGGCCCGCTGTCTCCCCGTGCAACGCTATTACTCACTCCATCGCACCTCCTCTGTTGTTGCAGGTCTAACGTGCTACACTTGCGTCAACGTCAGCGATAACCAGGTATCGACGAGTCCATTAAACGTTCCCCTTAAGAGTCCCTAATGCCTGTATCGTACCTGCCGGCCACTGGACCACAATTTCGTTTAACACTTCTTCCCCCGGGACGTCGACAGCTTAGTTATCGGCCATACTTTATTTGTCTCTAAAACTACAGACCCGCGTTTCACCCGCCATCCGATTTCCTCCAAGCTACGTATCGCGCTTCCTCGGCTTACACGCGCGATCCTGAGTTTTCTTTTCATCCGCGATCTACCCCTAGCCGCTAGATCGAGGACACGATCTCTGCGTTGAAATTCAAATTGCCAGAGTTCTCAGCGTTTAACGTGCTTTTGAACGTGATCGAAGATCGAAGAGCGGCTTGAACGAAATGTAACCGCAAGTTTCGTCAACTACTGATACGTATCGATGCATTTCATTTGCAACAATTCAACGCAAAGAACGTCGTCATTCTCTCGGAAAAATTTTCCACAATTTTCTATAAATTTCGGCAACAACTGAATATATTTGCGTCGTTATGAAATGCTTCAAATCCCCGTTTTGTTTTTACGTATTTAAAATTGAACGCGAATATAGACTTTCGTGACTGACTATAAATATAAACTGATACTTTTAATACACGTCGAGTTGCATGTAATTTGCACGTTATGAGAAAATCCTCGGCTTTTTTTTTCAAACATTTTTCATACGCAGAACATACTTTTTAAACCGAGCGTTACGCGGCATTTCCAAATTTTGCCAAATCACATGGGCGAATTAACGTCGTGCAATTTAAAAATTTAAAATCCCCTCGTGCGAGATATGTTTAAAATTCGAAAAGTACGAAGAGTATTTTCGTTCGTTTTTAGCAACTGTCGAGCCGTTTTTTATTTCGCCTTGCGCGTTCAGGAATCAAATTGCATTCAGACCGTTCGATCACCCGCTAAGAACGCGCAAGACGTTGAAACTCGAGAGCCCTAATTCAAGGGGCCGCGCTACGCTCCGAGTCGTCGCCGTCGCGAGAGGAATTACCAATATCGGGTAAGGTTCGGTCGTCGATTTCTTCGCGAAACGAGAAGAAAACACGTGACACGGCGAAGAGGATGGCCTTCGACGTCGCGGATCAACCACGGGCATCTCTAAACAGGAGTTCCGTCGACGGGAAATCCGTATCGAAAATCGTTGATACGTCGTCCGGCCGGGTCGATGGCCGGCCGCAAGTTCCGGCCACTGTCCTTTGCTCCCGGAATTTATTCGTTCGATTCGCGGCTGCCATCGTCTTATATCTTCTTTCTCCTCGTTTCTTCCCCTCCCCGCCGAGAACGATAGCCCGAAACTTTATACGTACGTAACGGGCGACACACGGTCGTCGCGAGCACCAGAGTTCACCGGTTACGTTTCACCCACCGGCCGTGCCGATTTTCCCAAACTCCGCTTCTCGTAACGTCGATTTTACGAATCCGCAGAACAACTTTTTTCACAAACATACCGAACCGGCTAGCTCGTGAAACTAACGTCCAACTTCCGTTACGATCGATCGTGGCTGGTAATGACCAAACGGCCGCGCAAACACACCCGGACGAATTTGACGTTGTACCAGAGTGCGCCAGTTTTCACGATACAACCGGGATGATTCTATAATCGCAACGATCTTTTATTGATTTTTGACTTATCGAATTGGAACGAACGATCAAAAGAAAGAAAAAAAAAAAATGGATGGATATTTTTATAAGCCAGTTAGAGGCAGTGCGCCTCGAACAAAACAATTATTGTTTGCAAATCGTGAAAAAAGATCAATTTTGTTGTTGAGCTTGACCGACGCACGCACACGCGCGCGCCTGGTTTATAGAATCAAATTTCCCATCATATATGTACACATACGTATGATGTGCAGTACAACATATTGTTGGGTGTAAACGGGAATCTCTTCTATTTTATATTTTTGGGTTATTTTTCCACGTGGAATCTTCTCATTTTTCGGTTGTGCCACGAAAACTGGGGCAGCCTGTGTATATATATATATATATATATCTCGATTTCACCTAATATTACAGCTATCGTTTCCTTTTCTTCTTCTCCTGTGTTCGCAGATGTGCAACGAATGGGCGATAGATACACCATGTCCGGCGGGTGGCCGAGACTTCTGCAGATCGCTGCACATTTTGGACAGCCGTGGAAATAGCGTCTTGGCAAGCAAATTCTTTCTTTCTTCCTTTTCTCTTTTTTTTCTTTCGCCCTCTCTCAACACTTGACCCCCCCTCTCTCTCTCTCTCTCTCTTTCTCTCTCTTTGGAAAGACTTCGAGTCGGCGCGATTAACTCTGTCGTTGCCAAGAAATATTAGAACCGTAGCCTCGAGTGTTGCTCGTTCTTCGTTCCTTGGAAACCGAGAAACTCCGCCTCGTTTCTTGCTTCACAATTCCAGCGGGGACGAGTTTGCATAATTGATGTAATTTACCATTGAAGGAGACTTTAAATTGAAGACGCGGCGAGAGCAGGAGAAACGAACGAGCCAGGACAATTTTTTCTCTCTGTTCGATGGCGTTAAAACTCGTGGCTTCCCTCCTCGCGGTCTGCCGTCGTTTTTATTCTACTCTCGCAGCTTCGTTTACAGTGAGGAGCGTAACTGAACTAATAACTAGAGACGTCGCGTAAATCAGTTTCTCACCGCTGTTAATTAGAGTATAGAGGAAATACACGATACATTTTGCCCGATTAAACAACGTTTGAAAGTTGCGAATTTTGTTTCTTTTTCCTTTTTTTATTTGTATTGAAATCATATAAAAATGCGCGAAAATAGAATAAAATCATCCAAGGAGCCAAGGTATGACACACTAGTAATTTATTAAATACTAGTGATTCATTAAAGTTCAAAAATCTGATGTGCGAAATTGTATTGTACGTATGTTTCTCCTCTGCAGACAACTAAGCAAAAGTATTGAAAAATTATACTTGTCTGATTAAACAACGTTTGAAAGTTGCGAATTTTGTTTTTTTCTTTCTTTTTATTTGTATTGAAATCACATACAAATGCGCGAAAATAGAATAAAACCATCCAAAGAGACCAAGGTACGACACACTGGTAATTTATTAAATACTAGTAATGAGCAAATACTAGTGATTCATTAAAGTTCAAAAACCAACCAAACAAAGATATTAAGAAATTACTCGTACCGATTTTAATTATTCAAAATCGTTCCTATCGTGTTCGTTTTCCGTGCACCTTGGTACCAGGGGTAATAAGAAGTGATTTACACAGAACCTGTGGTTACAGGTTCAACCATGCTTCTCACTGCGACCATGCCGCGATGTCGCGATAAAATCGACACGATCGTTCGATGTTTATCGCGAAAACCATTGTACCGCGCGATAACACCCACCGTCGATGAAGATCAATCCTAAATTTTATCGCTATTCCCGCTAATAGCTTCACCCAGCGTTAAATGCATTATCGATTTCCGTGTTTGTTAATGGATAAACTTGCAGAAGCGAATTCACGGTGGAAAAGCGATGGCGAAAGGTCCGCTCTCTCTTAGGAGCCGTCCATCGACTGAGCACTTTCGCAGAACTCTTTCAATCATGAACATCGCAATCAATTAGAGTCTATTTTCGTTCTTTTATTCGCGATTTCTATACTCGTTCTCGACCCGCGTTTGAATGCTCAAAATAACCAAGATACTGCAAAACAAGCGTATCGTGAGAAATTAAAATGAAGCACGCGAACAGAATTGTCTCGACTCGAAATAAACAAAATCTGGAATGAAAAAGAGGAAGAGTCGTGAGAGTAAAAATTACTAATATCGTAAACGTTCCATCTATTTCGATTCGTATATTATATATATTTATTCAATACATCGTGATATCGTTTTTGGACCTCTGACGAGCAAATCGATTAATTCCTACGTGATTACAAAATTACTTGTTCAATGACTCTAAGCACGCGCCAAGCACTCAAAGGGTTAATTAATTCTCAAATACGTCAGCAGAAATGCAACGATACGTGGAATGATTCGTGAAAGGCTCTCGTGCGAGAAACCTCCGCTGTATATTTCTCCCCCTTTTCTTCTCTGTAGAAAGTTTCGGAACACTCGGCAAGAATAGAAGGCGGAGGAGCGAACCCGCGTAGCAATCACCGAGATGAACATTTTGTACACGCGAAATCGAACATGTAAGAATTAAACAGCGAGTGAAACAAGTGACGATCACGTAGGTAGATTCCAACCAGGTAGGGAGAATCGATACTCCGGTTCGAACAATCGTAGGCAGATTGAAAAAAAAGGGAAAGAAGCAACTCCCTCCGACGTTGCATCGTCGAGAGATTGAAAACGAACGTACGAACGGAACGTTAACACGCTTCCCCCCGACGTACAATGGTCCGCGAAAAATCACGTTTGTATATTTCAGGTGAGCAAGAGCTGCGTGAGCAGCGCGGATTGCGGCCCTGCCTCGGTCGGTTGCATCCCAGTGGACACGCAGCAGGTGCGAAATAGCGAATTTTTTCCAAGTATCCTGGCCTGGCTTGCCCTCTCTTTCGACTCTTCTCTGAAACGCAGTCCACGTTGCTGGAACTGTCTCTTTCACTTTACTCTCTGTCACCCTCTGTCTCTGTCTCTGTCTGTCTCTCTCTCTCTCTCTCTCTCTCTCTCTCTCTCTCTCTCTCTCTCTGTCTGTCGTCGGTTTCCGGACGAAAGAGGCAAAAGAGCCGCGCGATCGGGTGAAATAAATTCGGTTATTTCGTTCCAGATTTGCATCAGTTGCTGCGACATGAGCTACTGCAACATCGAGTCGCCGACCAACGCCACCAACGCCATATTCTCGCGGAAACGGCGCGCCAAATCGAAGCCGAAGCGCAAACAACCCAGCAAAAACGGGGTCGAGGGCAGCCGAGTCTACGGGGACGGCGCGCTCTGGCTCCTGGCCTCACTCGTCTATGCATATCATTGCTGAGGAAGCAGCAAACGCGGAAGAATTTTCTTAGTTAGAAGACGCGTCGTGAAGCGGTGCGCCAGGCAGCTCGGGAATTATCCCCCACCGGGGTTACCATTCGAGACTATAAACAGAATTTTTTGCGGAATCGTCTCTGCTCTCTTGCCCTCTACTCGTATTACTCTCTCGTCTCATACTTTCTCGACCGATAGCGTGTCCCTTCGTCGTTACACCTCTACACACACATACACACATGCGCGCGCGCGCACACATCCTTTCACGTTTAAAAATTAACTGGCAGAAAAGTATTTGCGCTCTCTGCGCTTCTCGTTCTCCGTTTCCTCGACGAAGCGAATCGCGAATCGCGCGCTACTGAATCGCGCGGGAGCGCGCTTAGCGAAATTAGGAGTCTATTTGTCTTTCCCTTCGTCGACAGATTCGAGGTGCACCAGCTCGAGTCCCGAGGTCGGGGGAGACGTCGCTAGGATCCTCTGGGAGAATCCTGCGCTGTCTGAAGTATGTATAGTTAACCGAGGGTCGTTTCAACGACTCTCAGTGATGGAAAAAGGAATTGTTCTCTTCTCGTAGTAGCGTAGTTGCCTATGCCTTGTTAGAAAACGAAAAGAAACGAAGAAACCAAGAAACAAAAATGAAAACGCACACGTAACACACACACACACACACACACACGCGCGCGAGATAAGAAGTTACAGTGCCAAAGAGAACGAAGAAGAAGAAGAAAATGAAACAACTTCCACACCAGCCGATTTTACAGGGGCATTTTCATTTTCGATCGAGCAATTTCAGTCAACGCTGACGTACAGCTGGTACATTAGGGAGAATGAAGGTTCATATTGTTTTTTTCGCATTTTTAAGGCCGCGATTCGACACGCGGAATTTCATCTCGACTCCTCGAGGAAAGGCGGAAAGGAAGAAGAGAGACGCGGAAAGAGAAATGCCTGCTCCCTGCGATCCATTCCGAATTTCAGTACCTGGTGGAGCAACGATCGATCCTCGTTGTCCTCGAGGCACTCGCTCGTTGAAGCGCCACGAATTCCCCGCGCGATTCGCCGCGATCGTGCGTTTCGTTCGACAAAAATGAAAAGTAACAAGCCGTTTCTACCGCTCTCTTTCCACAGTTTTTGCTGCTCCCACGATTCCGACCAAGCTGCTCCGTTAGACTTCATTTACTCGGCCGATCGACCCATCGGTCGAATATTTAACCAGGTCCCCGCGATCCAATTGAGGTTTCGTTCCTTTTTCCCTCGGTCTCCTTTGAGACGAAGGAACGCGTGTTGATCCAGCTTACGTGGAAAGTTCTTAATTAATTAAGTTCCATAATTAACAGCTGGCAACTTCAAAGAAATTGTTAATTACGTATCCGAGGCAAGGAAAGAAGTTCCTAATTACACCCGCGTAACGATATTATTTCCACTATCCTCGTGCTATCTTATTTGCCGGGCCTTGATGACGTTACATTTGCGTCTAATGGAAACGTTAATCGACGTAAATTGTCAATTTATTTGACGAAACAGCATCCTTTTTTAGCTGGGTAGATCGGAAGCTGCCAGTATCGCAGAATTTATAACGCAGGGTGGAGAAAATCGAGCGCCAAAAGCGAGATTAGATTCATTCGAAAATCAATTTCCACTCGATTCTTATCGTTCGATCGTCGAACCGGGGGGCGCGAGGACCCATTCAGTTTCCGTGGATATCGAGTTTCTTAAGCGAAAACGAGGAAAAAGGACGAACGCTGGAATAACCGGCGATACCGGGGCGCAAATCGAGGAGTTTGCTCCTGCACGCAGTTTGACAAATAGATATGCAAATCATGAATTACGCGAGCGGGACGCACGCGGGATTTGAATTATCGATAAACTGGAATTACGCGTACCTAAAAGCTGTTTACATACCTACAAACTCGCCTACTAACAGACTATTTACTGCTATTACAATTATTAACAATTATACACGTAAATAAATGAATGAATATATAAATGAATAAATGAATATATATTATGATATAGAAATTATACATTGTTTCGGCATGAAGATGTAAGAATACTGTTGGTAATGAAATAAAGAAGACTATAATTGTCAGACTGGGCAATCGATGGAATTTTTATTATAATTTCATTACACGATCCTTCCAATTGTCGATTGTCGACTTTAATGTAAATTCGTTTTAAATGTTAGAATTAATATTCGCAATAAATTGATTTTTGAACGCATCACTCTAGGGGACAATATCCAGGTAACGTTGTAAACGTTTCATGTGAGTGAGACATCCCCGGACAGTATCGTTAGGCCCATAGGGTATTTGCAAGAGTGACCATTGTCGATCGGTGCAATTGTTATACGAACCTTTCGATTTTCGGTTGTTGATTTTAACGTTGAAATTCATTTTAACCATTCAAGGCTCGACGTTTTAAATTGTCATTTGAAAACTGTAAATATTAGTTTACCCGCGTTAAATTAATTTTTAAATGCATCACTGTAGGGGACACTACCCAGGCAATGTTCACACATCCCCGAACGATAGACCCATAAAGTAATTGTCAAAATGATTTATTTTTGCCGGACAATTCTGGCGAAAAACCTAATCGCAAGAAAGGGCACAAAGAGAGTTAACTTCATATAAGGGCCAGCTTCGAGTACGCGCTCGACGCAGTAACAAGTATTAGTTCGAGCAAGTCGCGAGTCTCACTTCTGCATCGTTTGCAAGCACATCTGGGAAGTCTCCGATTACAAACACCGCAAACAAAAAAGGTACGTTGCAACACTCAAATCGTAGCTTGTTTCCTCGACAACCTAGTGTCTCTAATTACCGTTATTGATTTTTAATAAGAGATTCTTAAAAATTAACGGTGCGTTAATCAATTAAATTATTAAATTATTGTAAAATGTGCAAACTAGAAAAATTAATTTTTGTACTTCAGTTAAATACAAATTGTATCAGTACTCATGATAGATTTATTATATCAGGCTCTATTTTATTGCAAAGAATTTACGTTTACTAAATTGTGGTAAATTTGATAAAATTCAGTATTATAATTCGAATTTATTGAAAACGCAAAGAAAGGAAAAGAAAAAGTTTGAACTAATCAATGGAACATCGAGAGCTGCAAAGTTAATCCAAATTTCTTAATCCCATCAAAACTAGTGACGCAAACGTACCTCTGTCCACATTATTCGATGTGTATTTAATCTAATCGAATAATGATTTTACCACACATTACGTGTTCTAGTATTCATTTGGTATTGATATTATACTGACTCTTCCCGACAGTCCAGAAACAAAACACATCAGACCCGACACACATATACATATCATATATCTACACCGCAGGCTACACTCGCATTCACACACATAAAGCCAACACACTCACAATTTCCACTTACATTGCAGGATGACAAAGATTCAAAGAGATGACGTGACCAATGAAACGTTCCCGCCAAAAACCGTGCATTCGACGCCATATTGCTTCTTCTTGTCGTTTGAAATTTTCCCACACACCTTCTTTCACACGAAATCGGCTTGAAACACTATCACTCGGACTAATGGGGTTGTCGCACTAAGGCGACATGCGAATATTTTCTAGCTTCAACGAGTTTTAAAATGAATTATCTAAAAAATCCAGTTGCATCTAATACGCGTTCGCGCTATAAAACATCTCGTGCCCGCGCGGAATTTTTCGAAATAACGCGTGTAATATCTTTTGCCGACCGAAAACTTTATAATATTAGCACTCCTTATACCGTACAAAATCTATTTCGAGTAAGTTTTGTGGAACATTGCGAATTTTTACCACCGTAAACTCCGTTAATTTGAACTCGTCGACGCAGAGACATTTCGAACGAACGTCCATGATGGACATATCACGTGATCCTATTATTACAAATATATCTACATATTTACGTAATACATACCTCCTCCATCGCTACTACTTCAATCAAATGTATGTTCGTATTGGTATTATTTATTTTACTAAACGATTGTCATGTATTAAGTGAACAAATATTTGGTCTAGACTCAGAATAAAAATTCTCTTTCAATTAATTCAGATTGATTATTAAATTATATAGAAATGGTTATTCGTTTATAAAAATATATTTCACTATTATCATTAGTTGCAAAATATTCAGTTTGGAACAAAGTAGGTGATATTGTTAAAAGATAATTGACTCTTGTTTCCACTTACATTGCACGATAACAAAGATTCGAGGAGATGATGAAACCGACCAAACGATCGCGCCAAAAACCGTGTATTCGACGCCATATTGCTTTTTCTCGCCGTTTGAAATCTCGCGTTGGTTTATGCACACTTCCTCTTTCACACGAAGTCGATTCCAAACGTTATCACTTATGCTAACGTGACTTTAGTTAATATTTTCTAATTTCAACGAGGTTAGAACTGAATTTTCAAAAAGATCCGTTTCTATCTAGTACGTGTTCGCGCTATAGAACGTTTGGAATTTTTTCGAAATAACGCGTGTAATTTCTTTTGCCGACCGGAAACTTTATAATAGTAGCATTCCTTATACCGTACGAAATCTATTTCGAGTAAGTTTTGTGGAACATTGCGAATTTTTACCACCGTAAACTTTGTTAATTTGCACTTATAGACGCAAAGACAACTTTTCGAACGGACGTCCATTGCGGAGGTCACGTGATCCATTTCTTATCGCTCTAAGCGCTACTAGACGGAGCCACTGTAGTCTGTACGTGCGCATCATCAAAATCTATATTAAAAATGGAGGAAAAGAGTCAGGTTGTTGAACGAGAGACTAAAAAAGATGAAATTCACGAAAAAGAAGGAAAATCCAAAAGGTGAGCGAACGTTCATTCGATTCTTAAGAAGCACTTGTTGTATAATGTTGATTTGACGCAATTTGAAAATGCGCGATACGATTCATGTGAATATAAGTTATGGATGGCCGGCAATACCGTAAGCACAATTTAATGTTATTTCTCGTCATTCATTATATTATTGTTAGTAACAATATTTCCTTATTAATTTGAAATAATAAAAGGATTGTGGTATTACAATATTAGTGAACTTGAAACAGGTGTATATAATAGTATGGACTGTTCACTACATTACAATCAATAGGTGCATATAAATTCTATCGTGCTTTGAAGATGTTGAAGTTTTAATATCGTTAACCTCACCATTATTATACCAATAAGGGAATGATATTTTTAATTTAGTTCTGTAAAGAGACATCGCAAGAAGAAGAACAAGATGTCACATGGCAATGGCGATAATCACAACCACAGAGATGAGCACGAACTGCACAGTGCGTGTAATATTTCTATCAAGGATATACAAATGGCAATGGAAGTATTTAATATACAACAGAAACCTGCCAAAACTCAAGAAGAGGCTATGCAGAAACCTTATCAGTTTTGGAGTACACAGCCAGTACCAAAAATGGGTAAACAATTTAATACATTATATTATATAATAAGGTTAACATTCAATGTTAACCTTAAAAGATAACCTTAAATTCATCAAATTACATTGTGAAAATTTTCTACAGATGAAAAGATAATTAAAAATGAACCGATTGAGTCTGACAGAACATCAATTAGAGCAGTACCATATTCATTACCAGCAGACTTTCAATGGGACACATTAAATCTTGATGATCCGTTAGTTTTATCAGAATTGTATACTTTATTGTCTGAGAATTATGTGGAAGATGATGATGCTATGTTTAGATTTGATTACCCACCAAACTTTTTGAAATGGTAACTAAAAAAAAAAAGTTGTGAAAGTTAACATAGCTTGATTTCTAATAGGATATACTTTCAGGGCTCTGCAATCTCCCGGATGGTGCAAAGAATGGCACTGCGGAGTACGAGTGACTAAAAGCGGACGTCTAGTCGGTTTTATTTCTGCTATTCCAGCTACTTTGCGTGTTTATAACCAGTAAGTTTCGAATTATTATCTACTGTAATCTGTTCCCTGGTAACTGTTGAAATGAAAATTTTAGTACCCAAAAGATGGTGGAAATAAATTTCTTGTGTGTACACAAAAAACTGAGGTCGAAACGAGTTGCGCCAGTGTTAATACGTGAAATAACTAGGAGAGTCAATCTTGAGGGTATATTTCAGGCTGTATATACTGCTGGTGTTGTACTACCAAAACCAATAGCAACTTGCAGGTGAGTACTTGTGTCAAGACCAATGTCACTGTACTAATTACATTACTCGTTGTCATTTAACTACGGATTCACTTTCAAAGGTATTGGCATCGTTCTCTCAATCCAAAAAAACTAATTGAAGTGAAGTTTTCTCACTTATCTCGCAATATGACTATGCAGAGAACTTTAAAGTTGTTCAAACTGCCGGAGAATACAAAAGTGCCAGGATTTAGGAAATTAGTCGAAGCAGACATACCTCAAGCCCATAAGATATTAACTGATGTAATTATTTTTATATGAATATGTTAATGTTTTAATTCACGAAATATTATTTACTTACTCAGTTTATTTGTGTGTTAGTATTTGGAAAAATTTGACTTGGCTCCAATCTTCTCCATCGAAGAGTTCCGACATTGGTTCCTCCCACAGAACGAGATTATTAATACTTTTGTAGTAGAAAAAGATGGCAAAATTACCGATATGGTTAGCTACTACACGCTGCCAAGCTCGATAATGCATCACCAAACACACAAGACGCTTAGGGCTGCATACAGTTTCTACAACGTATCCACAACAACTCCTTGGCTCGAACTCATGACCGATGCACTTATATCGGCTCGTAATGTAAGTTCCACGGTTTGTACTTTGATTACATAAGAGAAAAAAAGAAAACATATTTACCTATTATTTTCAGCTTGATTTCGATGTATTTAATGCACTGGATCTTATGGACAACAAAGAGTTCTTAGAACCACTAAAATTTGGCATAGGTGACGGAAATCTGCAATATTATTTGTACAATTGGCGTTGTCCTAGCATGGCGCCCGGGAAAATTGGTTTGGTGCTCCAATAAAGTCTAGATGAACGTATCCGAAAAGAAAGAAGGAGAAAAACTTTCTTTTTCTTCTTCTCAGAAAATGGCGATGAACGGTGGAAATGCAGATAATATACAAGGGACATTGAAACTGAGAGCAAATGATATGATTTAGACTTCTACTGTCGAACATCCAAAGCACATTGAAGGGAATCGATTTCCTACCTAACGAGTTAAAGTAGGATGTTGTTCCATTGAGCTCGCTGATTTCGCGGATATTATCTTTCCGACCTTGAACTAATATCAGTTCTCTTGGTCATGACATTAGTTCAAGGTCGAAATATGCATGTGCAACGCGTGTATATAGGTATCTGCGTGACTCGAGTAATGTAGATAATTATCGTATGCTCTAGTAATTTACAAAAAAACTATGCGGGACAAGTTTCCTTCCTATAGGCATCGTCGACCGCAAAGTTACTTGAAAGTTCTTGAAAAAAAAAGCTTCTTGAGCGCTATTTTATTTGAAATTAACACGTTTATCTCTCGACGTCTGTTTTGATTAAATAGATGGCAAAAGTATGCCAAAATGAGAGTGAAAGATAAAATTTAAATAAAAGAAGATCGAAGTAAAGCGGTCCATTGTTTGCTTACCACCACTTACCCTCCCTTCGTTCTTCACACCATAAATTTCACTTTCCACTTGTAACCTACATATATACACTCCTGCACGGAATAAAAATTCTCCTTATCTCCATGCGATGCGTCGTTTATTGCCGACACGGAAGATTTCACGATCGCTCGATCATTAATTTTGGTGGTACCGTTTTCTTTTCCGGTATCTTCGAAGCACGTGATTGCATAACGAACGACCCGCTTCCGGCGTCGATTAGATAGCGGTAAAACTAAAAAGACAGAGAAAGAAACCAGTTTTTAAGGACTGTCATTAAGGGAAATACCGCTGGCCCAACGGTGCGGCATCAAACGTAATTTATGTTGTTCAAATGTAAACTTAAACATTAAAACACAAATATATACAATTTCAGGCTGTATTTCGGGTAATTTCAAATTTTCGGCTAATTTCTTTTTTATTTTTATTCTCTTAATCTTGATAATTTCGAGCTTTCGACTAATTTCTTTTTTATTTCTGTTCTTTCGGCTGACGTATGTACTCTACGTGAGAGCAGCCTGTGGTTCTTAATACACACTCGAGGTCTCTGTAACAGTTGCTGCAGATCAATATTTAACACAATATACGCACAACTGACACGCAAGGCCTTTTCAAGATAAAAGGCGCCAAACCACGGCCCTGTGACGATTAAACTCGTTGATATTTACGCGCTCGTCTTTCTTCATTTATTTGTATTGCCAACGTTCTTCAATCTGCGTTTCCTATTTTGATATTTCCTGAATTGCGAATATTCATTTTGTGATAATTAAATTGCGAATTTTTATGCACTTAAATTTCAATATATAAAAATACACGTAATACTAAAAAAATATATAGAACATTCATAGCACGGTACTCTTTGTTCAAGGAGATAGAAGCATTTTTTTTATTTAATTCCTATTCTTTTAGTGATACACGAGGAAATTTAAGTTTGCGTAAACATTTACAATCTCTATAAATGATTTTTTATTTGTTAAATTTCAATCAATTGTCCTCTGTATATCCTACGATATGTCGTTTATCTAGAAACATGACATTACGAAATAACAGACTCTTCGATGTACGCACAAGTGAATAACGATTGTGCAAACTAATGGTGAGAGGAAAAAATATCTTTGATCGTATAACTTCGCAGTAGAAAATTCACCGATCAATTCTAGAATAGTATTGAAATTCTCCTTGACGTTTCATCTTCTATTCAATTTGATCTTTCTCGTTATCTTTCGATTTTTACGGTGATTACTAATTTGTATTTAATTTAATTTCAGCTTAGTGAAATCAATTATATTCACAGATGACAAATACCTGAAACGTTTGTCACTGCTACGATACTGTTTGTATAATTAATGGTAAAGAGTGGAATTTATTATTGCCTTGGTTGTTATCGTGTTTTTATTATCTTAATGTGTAAAAAGAAACCCACGAAAGAGAACTTAAATATGTAAATACCTGAAAAATGTCTCACCTAGTCAAGCCGACCAGATTAATATTAAGGACACGTTCGTTACCTTCAATCTCGACGATTTGTTTCGCTTGTGTAAGAATCATGATTATTTTCAAATTCGACTGTTCAAACGTGGATAAAATTAACTAGAGTGTTTAATTAGAGTGTTTTCCACTGGCGAATTTCGCAAAATGGGAACGCGCTTTTTGACAAATAGGCTGAAGAATTCTTTTATTAGATTCCGTGTGATCGCAAAATGTACACAAAAGTACAACGAAAAAGGATAATTCAGGAGTAATATATAGTAGAGATATGGGCTACCCGCATATACTATCTGTAGCATCCTTACAATTGTTAGATATTATAACACGGTTAATAAGAGAAATAGTTTGCTATTATTTTTAAATTATTATTGCGGTTGTGGGATGTAAAAATCGATTAAAACGAAACTACATATTGTAACTATATATATATACATATATATTGTAAATTCTTTCATTTTATATCGATATTTAAAAATGGCTTTATTTATAAATTGTTATATTCATTATTTTTGTGAAGTTATTAATTATTTGTTATATTATTAAATTTGTAAAATTATTAAATTTCACATTATTAGACTGCGGATTTTTATTCAAATTCCATATGTATTTTCGATATAAAAAGAAAATAAAACCTTGGAGAACAAAAATTGTTTTACATTATAAATGTTAAAGGAGGCATTGCATTTTGAATGTTCCATTACATACTTTTCATGTTGCGTGCATTCTGTGCAATTTTACACTTTGCACCGTGCATTTCGATTTGCATAAAAGTTCACAGTCTACGTGTTGCAGGTTCTTGCCATCACATATACCTATATTCTAGATAACGCATGCTACGAAAAAATCAATCAAGGCAGTTTAATCTGGTAACCGGTGGTACAACCGGGCAAGGCTCTTGATTGAATGAAACCCCATAAACAGAAGTCTGTTAAGTTGAAAATCACGGTTGGTACAAGTGCACCGGGTTGATCTTCAAAATCGTTTTTCTCGAAAACAAGAACATCATTTCACATTTTCGACTCATTTTTCATGAAAGGTCGCTTCTTAATCGACTGGACACTCTGTATTAAGTACTATGCCATTGCTGGTTGACAGAGTACGAATTTTTATGCATTTGTAGAAAGATAGAAAATTTATAATTTACCAAATTGTTTATTAATTGGAAATAACAGTAAAATTTCGTTGAATACACGTAGCGTGAAAAAGTATATAAAACATCCAATTTCTAAACATTGCCTTCGTCTCTTTAACTACATGAATTTTCAATTGCAACAAATATTTCAAGAATTTAATCACAAACATCTCCAAGAGAACAGATTTGCATAAAAATTCGTATTCCAGTCGGCGTGCAGTTGCGGCGGATGATTCTCGGAATACGTCTGGCAGATCCGAAAAAATACGGGCGATCACGAGACGGATCGTCAGGTGGAACCACGGATACGAACGACGCGATGGAACACCGTCGATCCTCCACCGAAGGCCTTCAACTCTCGCATGGTCCTTGGTCGGGTAAGTGTACCAATTTCGCCAGAGTGTGTCCCATACGGGGCTCAATGCACTCCGATTGCCAGCAAGATTGATCGCTAACGCGTGATGTTCTTTTGCACGAAGCGGAGAATGAAGAAGAAAAAAAGGAAGAGGGGGGGGGGGGGGGGG
>KQ435711.1:2863373-2876129 GCA_001276565.1 Melipona quadrifasciata
AGTGTATAGAAATTAGCGGCTAGATAAGTATTGAAACTAGTAATTAATTATATTTAAAATCGAAACGTATATAATCTGCAATGAATATAATTAATTACAGTTTACGTAGTATCTGATATCTAGGTTGCAAATTTGTATGTACTTGTAAACAATTGCATAGAACGCACATGATAAAACGTTTAAAGTACAGCACTTACAAATGTGATATTTATTACTGTCATAAAGGTTGATTCCAAATACAATTAATTACTGTTTCAACATTTTTAAATAGTTAATATCCAATTGATTTGGATTTCCATTTACAGAAAATCCAATAGAATGTGCATGACATGAAAGGACACATAAAATATTCATTCGACTTTCATTCCTGCAGTATACTGCTATACCATTGCTATTACTATTAGTTTGAAATACTATACACTATACTATTCCTAAACGAAACAATATCTACTATTTGCTAAAAAATTAGTATCTACTTCAAAACTTTCTAACATAATCCAAACTTCCAAGCTTCACTACAATGTCCTAGATACTCTCCAAATTTCACTCATTCCTCGATTCACTCGGAGAGACATCCCAAGCTGAACGGTTGACGACGAGGATCAACACTCCGAAACGCGGCTGAAACCGCCAGCGGTGCCGCCGGGGTGTCGAAATTTCAGCGAGCTTAAAATTGCGATCTAATCAAAGGTACGAAGAGGGTGCGAAAGCAGCTTAATCCGACACTGCTCGGTGCACAAGGCCCTGCCCCCTCCACTGTTCGCTCGGGGCCCGTTTCTCCCACCCCTCTCCCTCTCTCTCTCTCCCTCTCTCCCTCTCTCTCTCACACACATCCACACACACACACACACTCCCTCCCTTTTCCTCTCTCGAGTCGATTTCTCTCTACGCACTCCGGGCACGCCGTGCCCAGCTCGCGAAGAATTAGTATGGGCGAAGTAACAAAAGCACGAGGAACAAGCTACAGAGAGGAAAGAGGAGTGTGCACGGCGAGTGGCGGAGAAGGAGGAAGAAAAAAAAGGAGCCGAGATGGCGCCACACGTCCAGCGTGTTTTCGGGGCTTCCTCCCGGTGCTGTTGGCAAACTCCTCCTTTTCTTTTTTCTTGCTAGCCCTCCTCGGGTAGTTGCCTTCTCGCTCCTTCTCACCTGCCTTCCTCTGGTCCCCTCTCGCTTTCGGCGCGTTCTGCCCGGCTCCTCTCGTCTTATTCCCTCTCTTTTTATTTTGCTCCCCTTTTTTTGGGCCCTGTGGGGCCCGTCCACTCCCCCTCCCCATCCCCCTATTAGTTCGGCCACGGCACCGTATTGCCGAGGGAGGAAAAGGGGAAAAAAAGGAAGAGGAGCAAAGGACGGGCGGGTCGCAAAATGCGAAATTGGGCTAGACGAGAATCGGGAGATTGGGATTTCTCATTAAAGTGGAAGAACATATTGTGATCGAAAATTATACGCTAATCTATTGCAATGATCAGAGCGCAGAATGTGGGAAGGGCGGTAAGGGTTCTTCCTTTAGAGTCTTTTGTCTTTTGAAGTCCCAGATCTTTGTCGACGGAGGATTTTAAGATACAAAAGTGAAGACGAATGTTTTCTGCATGATAAAAATTGCTTTTCTAATTTTTATCTATAGGGTGTCTCTGTGATTATATCTAGGAAGGGGTAGGAAGTGATTCCATGTAGAAAGAAAGAAACAACTTTTTTCCATGTAGAGGTTTTTGAGTGAATCAAGTATATATACTGTTTATTCTATATTATATCCTTAAATTTCCAATTTCTGTGTAAGAATAACTAGGTCTATTATGATTGTATCATTCAAATACCTGACACTTGATGAAATTTTTAGAATATGGTTAGATACAAATATCTCGATTGCTCTCTAAAATCCCAACAGAACTTTGAATTATCTAGATACCTCTTCATCCACCTTCAATAATTATTCTTTTTCCACATTCATATTAATCAATATTAAATAATCTATCACTTTTATCAGTATCTTTTGATGTGCTTTTTAGATTTATGACTAAAATATCAAACAAGTCACAACATTCAATAAGATTATATCCTTAACATTTATACTGTGTTTAGTTTGTAACTTTGAGTCTGACTTGAGATATATTTAAACGTGTCTAAATACTTATAAACGATGAGAGTATATATCAGACCCTGGTTGTGCTTCTTTCGTAGAAGAGGAATTCGAAAAATAAGAAACTGCAACACCATCGAGACGAGGTACATACACAGGCAACCACCAGTCATTCTTCCACTTATGGGTACGCGTAGATGAAGCACGGTGAAGGTGATCGAGCTATAGAGTAGCTCTAGTCCTTTGATACCACCAGCGAGACCTATGGCTATTCCTCGACGACTACCATTGGTCGAGCAACTTGAACCATTTTACTCCTAGTGTTCGTTCTTCCTTTCTTCGTACTGGTTTGTCGTATTCCCTTTATTCTCTTCTCGCGCCTAAGTACCGTGGCACATCGGCAAAGAGATCATGAAAATATCCCGCGTGCCTTAGGCACCAGGGCCGTATAAACTCTGATTCAGCTTCAATTTGAATTTCAAATGTGTCACTTGTACTTCAATTTCGTTCATATTTTTCTAAATCTTTGATTAGAATTACGAAGTCGTCGGTGACAGGAACAATTTAGTTTTAATTCGTTTTGATTTTATTAGATTGCTAGTCTATCTACCGAGGAGAGTACAAAATATAAAGTTCCTTGAGTGTTCAATTAGTGTTAATATTTAATTTAGTTATATTAATGTAAATTAACAGAAATATAATATTAACATCGATTAAATTAATTTAAATTAATTGATTACTCCATTAATCCTCAGCTGGTATCATCGAGTTTACAACTTAGGATTAGGTTATACTCCATTTCGGAGTTTCTAACTTTTACAAAATAAAAAGAAATATCTTAATGTTCAAAGTTCCTTCAATGTGAATAAAAATCGTACAGCCAGTTTCCTGAAGAGAACACTTCAATCGTCAAGATTATGATAGATCCGATCGCCAAGAAAACTTTTCAATGTTCTTCGAAGCGTTTGAATTTGTCCTTATTTTCCCATTTTCGCCACATGACGTGGGATTCACGTGAAAAGAAAATTACAACACAGTTTCTGATCGTTCGTTGCACAGTTCGCCGTGTCTCACGTCGGAATACCTCGGCAGAAGCAACAAAACGTAAAGTATTTAACGCGCATTCTCGCGTTCTCCATCGGAGAATGGCCGTGTTCGGGTTTCGCCAAGCACAATTCCTCCTGCCGGCCCAAAAGGGAAAGCCCTTGAATGAAATATGAATTCCTATTAGAAACTTCCTGGAAGCACGGCGCGTCACGTCCGCGGGCCGCTCGTTCTCCTAGGTGTTAAGCCCGTGGTCGAAACGGATTTAATCCTCGCGCTTTTTAAAAGGTCCCGCGGGACGAGAAGCAACGAACGAGAGATCTGTGGTCCGTGGCGTGGCCACGGGTCGCGGCGGCCTTTGTGCTCGGGCCGCCTAGGCTCCGGGGCGCGTCAAATTTGGTTGAAAATCAAATTAATCTCGCGGCTGGGCGCAGGACCCTTTGCCCGTCTCTTTCTGTCCGCTCGTTGCACGGCTCGTCCTGTCTCGCCTCCGCGAGAGCAGAGAGCCAGGGCCTGTCTTCGTCCCTCGTTCCTCGACGACACACGAGCAAATCGAAGGAACGGGACTGAAGAGGAGAGAAGGTGGAGAAGGAAGGTGGACCGGAGGTCCTCCATGCCACCGACACGGACCTAGAGGCGAGAAGAGAAGGTGGCGCAGCAACAAAGAGCTTTGGACTTCTGGCTGCGAACCGGCCAGGGCCGTATTTATCTCGTTTCTCTTCTCGGCTTCTCGCGTCTAGTTTCTTACGCGTCTTGCGTCGTTTTTCAAGTTGATCGCGTTAGCTCGTACATCTAACGCTTGGAACGCTTTAATTCATACTGGAGCTTCGCGTGGGTAATCCGAGGTTATTGAGTTTGAAGCGAATTGGTTTACCTCTCATTGGTGTCTCTCGGAGTTTCAAAGAGAGTGATGCGTTACAGTATATTGAATCAAGTTGTTTGTTATATGTTTAGTTATTAAAAGTCCAACGAGGATAATATATTGAATAAATGGATGTACGTTCGAATACGTATGAATGTATTCTTAACTTGTTAACTTGATATATTTAGACTTTTAGTAATTTTAGTGAGCACTCAGAAGATTAATCTTAATGTACATAATGAAATTTTATTTTGTCTGCTTAATGGTTCACTATTGTGTCTTATAGATGTATCATTATGCCAGTTTTTTTGAACAATTTTTGGGGTTACTTGGAACGATTATTAACACCCAAATTTTAAATCGAAATAAATAATTGCAATTAACAAATAATTTTCTCTCTAAAATCACGTAATGATTTTCTTGTTCTCTTTTAAGTAAAGAAATTCTGGTTTGAATATTTAATTTTCTTTTGTATTTTAAATTCTAATGACAATGATTAGCGATAAAACTTCAAAATAACATCGGTTTATACGTGATAAATTATGAATGCCAAAAATAAATAATTTTAAATCCTAAATTACATCACAATCCCAATTACGGATAAAATGATCGAGAGAAAAATATCGGTAACATGTTTAGTGATAGTTTATACTTTATACCTAATAACTTAAAGAAAATTATCCCAACTTCTATTCTAATTAATTGACGATATTGTTCTATTAATAATTCACCCACAATTGATAATTATCCTGCACAATCTAAATTATTCCAAAATCGTTCCAAGATTTGAATTTTATCACTCGAAGAAATTATTATGAAAGCATATGAAACGATCCGTTTGAAATAATTTCATCGAAAATATATTTCACCTTAGGCAACAAATCAGAAAGCAAACAAATACCGATTATTTGCCGGTTAGACGCTAAATGTATTCACTCTGACGTAAGTGTCAAGATACACAAGCGTGATGTCAAAGTCAACGATCGTTTGCACAGGGAAGAAGTAAGAACGAAGTGGTGCTCGTTGTAAGTCGTCAGACTCATCCGGATTAAGTACGTCCCTGTTTGTATCCTACTCGGTCATTCAAATCACCGCTCGTGGAAATGAGATGGGCGGCCGAACCTTGTAGTCGCACACCTCCCCTCGTGGCCACGTTACAGGGTGATTCAACAAGAATCAGCTGAGAGTTCTAATTTCTCGACTATCATATCTTTAAGCTAATTTGCGTCACGCTTGCAACGGGCCCGCCGATAACCTTTCAAATTTTATTCTCGCCTGTTTCGATCCGGTTTGATAAATTAAATCCCGAAACACCGTGATCTTTCAAGTGTGTGTGTGTGTGTATGTATGTGTGTTACATGTACAATATACACATATATAATACATCATATATATATATAAGAAATAGTAGCTCACGAAAATTATTATAGAAAAATTTCTAAATTTATATAGATACGTAAGAAATATATTGTACAGTCAAATGTATACGTGTACAGTTGATTATACATATGAACACTTATCATACACACAGTATATGTTACACACTCGAATATTTGTTAATAAATATGACACAACGCACATTATAATATACTTATAACACACGTTAGATATGCAATATATATAACACGCGAGCATTGTGATAAACATATACACACATTTATTTAAATAATACAAATACAATACTGTTAGATTTACTTCAAACTTGGCCAACGTGACTCTCACTTGACGCAGTTTACACCTGATGAAAAAACTTGCCCAAGAGCGTTCGGATACTTTCGTGAGCAACTGTACGCGAACAGAAAGAAACGGATTGACGCAGAGGGGAGGAACGAGAAACTTGGCGGATAAGGAGGGAATAGTAAGAAAAGATCGGTAGATCGGGAGATTGAAACGCATCGGAGGGGAACGAAAAGTTGATCCTCTCTTGGAAATGCCGGGCGACCAATTGTTCGTTGAGGGACGAGATTCTTTCTGTTGTCAGGAATTCAACTCGCGAGTCCAAACGACAAAGTAAATTCCTGAACGACGAAGGATGCACGGGCGCGGTGAAACGGATCCGGGGATTTCTCGAGAGGGCCAAAAAAGGGGCCGATCGTTGGTAATTGGGCCTGCACATCCCTTTACCTTGTCGTTCGTGCCACTTCCCGTCCCTCGCTGGTTCATCTCCGAAAGATCAAGAAAGATCGTACGATGAGATTGACGCTTTTTTCCCCTTCCCCTGGTCGCCATCGATTCAACCGGTCTATATATGCCTATATATAGGGTAATGGTCCTTCGTCTCTTTCGCCACCGTATAGCTGCGGAATTATTTCTTCATTACCGATTGCTTCGTGAGAAGCAAGACGAAATCGCTCGACTGGTTACTGGTAATTGAGACTTCCTCTGCTCGGTTCATTGCTTCCTCGTAAAAATGATACGTGTATCTCGGCTCCTTTATTCCTCTCTTTTATGTCTTTATTTCTAGCGCGTTTGCCCAATTGTTCGACAGGATCACCATATGTCGATCACCATACACATGTATATGGTCATTAAATAAGGATTCATTTTCAACACCTTGCGTATTTATGTCGTGTAATTATATCGTTAGTAGTATATTTACTACTATTTATGTGCATTTAATATTATGATACATGTAATAATAATAATAAATTTGATTAAATATTAATGCCAGTACTGAAACATAAAATTTTCGTCAGAGACGTTAAAGTAAAAATATAGAGTATAGCTTTGCAATATAATAAATTGCACGAGTTTCTACTTATATATTTATCTAATTACTATCCACTACTTATATAAGTTCCTACTTGTATGAAATCATTTAAATCTCTAAAAATATATTACTTTATATCCATAAAATTTACAAAAATGTACAATTCAAAGTGGTCCCAATTCAATGTATTATATATATAATACCTACATATTATAGCTAATTTAAATTGCCGTTTTTAATTTTCCTATCGAAATTTAAAAATCACTTATCTGGTATATGTACGCATATCCATTGATTATATACGATATTTTTTTATAAGATAGCTACGTGTTGCCCCACACCAAAATAATTTTTTTTCCTTTTTTGTTCTCACAATAGAAAATTTTATCATCATTCTTTTCGACCAAATCTTTGTCCACAAAAATGTTTCATTTCAACCGAGGGGAAGAAGAGTATCTTGTATTCAAGTCCTGTAGCCTAAATCCACCACTATTTATGGTCGGGACATCCACGAAAAAGTCGTTTTCCCCTGGATTCTGTCAGGGGAATTTCGTTATCTTCAAGATCTAGGTGACTTAAAACTCGAGCACTTTGATCTCGTCTGGTAATCAAGGAATCGATCTTAAGACGAGATTCCTCACTCGAAGAGGTTGTGTTAGGACAATTTTTACGTTTTTTTAGGTAAATTTGTTTTATACAATGTACGAAACTATAGAGTTAGTTAACCACGATAGTTAATTAGAAAAATCACGGAACGTCAAAGGGTCGTTTCGATCGTTAATTAATCTTTCAGCAGGTGAGAAAGTTCCTTCCAAAGTCCAGCAATCACCAATTGCGTTGACGATTCGTGAATGAGCTCTCGCTCTCGCTCGCTTTTTTCTCTCCAACGAACAGCCCTCGGTGTTCCTCGGCGAGAAAAAGGAAGAAATCCGCTCGGTGGCTCTCCTCGAGTTTACGATGCTCGGCGTGTATGTGTATGTACACGTGTGTAAGGCGCCCCGCGTGTAGCTTGTTTTAAACAAAATTCACGCGACGCGCGATGCCGGGGAAAAAGGAAGAAGCAGGGGAAGAGCAGCGGCACCACGACAAATCCCGGTGACGTAATTTCAGACGGTCGTCGAACCTGAGACCTCGGGAGTGCCGCACACCATTGGAGTGAAAGAAAGAGGGAGACTCGTGGACTTTCATTCATTCAGGGTGGGGACACGTGCGCACGTTTGCACGCTGCACCTCGTGAGAATCGTAATCGCGAAATTCCCTCGTCCCCGTAGGGTTATCCGTAGTTTATCGACGCGACGAAACCAGAACGGGAGAAAGTTTCCGGTCATTCCGTATGTGTGTGTGTGTGTGTGTGTGTGTGTGTGTGTTTAGAAGCTTCATTGGTTCTTGCTTTGCGCGCGTAAACGCGGTGTCGATCAGCTGTTGACAATCAGATATTGATAACGACTTCCACGTTTAATCGAAGCATCTGGAGCTCCGCTCATATTTTTTAGATATGATATTTTTAAATGACCTGATATGGAAAAAAAAAAGAAATTGGAAAGAAGTTGACAATTTTGCGTCGGTACGTGTTAGCGCAAGAATACCAAACATTCGTACGCTCTGAATCATGAGTGAATCTAGTCTGTATGTCCGTTGGACGTTATTTTGAATGTTTCCCCTTAATGTTTACTAGCTCAGGACTCAGAAGCGTAGGTCAAGACCGTTAACCTATATGTTTAAAATCCTCTAGAAACGGCTGACATCAATCATTCTATCGATTTTTAAACGGCCTATGGCAGGGCAATCAAACTAGGCCGTTCTAACGAAACAGATTCGCGGACAGCCACACGTCAGTATCTCTATAATCTTCAATTGAAGAAAAATCTTTACTAATTTTCATCGAATAACCAACGTCGTATAGGATCTCTAAAGTTTTTCGTCGGGTAAAGAATTTCTACGTTTCATCGATCGTGAAGCAAAGTAGTCTCATTTACAAGTATAATTCGCCACTTAGACGAGACAAGTTCACAGTCCAGTGCTGTGAAATTAAACAAACTCTGCAATACCCAAAGGTCACAGCCGCGAATAAGTCGCAACAGTTCTTTTGTTGATTTATTAAAATTAACCGAAAGTGGAGCTGCCTCTTTGTTGCAGCAATCTCTTTAACTGAGATTAGGTTAAAATAAGGTTGCTTAACTCTCATCCGTCTTTCAACTTGTCTCTTGATGTCAAATTGACGCAACGAAAGGGCAGACAGTCAAATCTGCAAATTCTTCTATCGACGATAAATAGACTAACTTTCAAATCAACTGTAAGATTCACACAATATCGTGTCCTAATCTCGTGTATCTACAAGTCAACAATAACAATCAATTCGTCAATTTCATATCTTATTTTCCCTAGTTTTTTCTAACGTCATGATCATTTATCTCGGACTCTTGTTAGAATTGTTTCAAAACTACGTGATTTCGAAAAGATAATAAAACAGAAACAATTAGAAGACATTGTCTGTATTATTTGCAACTCTGGTGGCATATTTTTCTGTCAAAAATATCAGACATATATCAACATGTATCGTTATATATTAAAAGATATCTGTACAATATGAGATTATCTAAGAAAAGTAGGTCAAACTGACACAAGGATAAGACGTAAAAAAACATGTTTTTTTCAATAATCTGCACCGTGATCCAGTGTTGATATACGTGTCACACGTATTATGCATTTATGTTAATATATCTGCAATTATGCATGTGTGTATCGTTTATTCGCCATATAACATAGATATTGGCAGCAGCCATTTCACTGGAAAAATTCAGATACCCTCTCTCTCCCTCTGTTGTTTCAGGGATCATGGGACCAACGTGTCATCTGACAGTGGTGATCGCGCTGCTTCTTCAGACGGCCACGCTACACGCCCATCGCGAGCACAAGGTTTATTTTATCGATCTTGCCGCGATCTACCCGTTCCCTTCTCGCCTCGTTCGTCGAGTAATCATCGATTATTGACTATTTAAGGTGCACAACATCGTGCTGTATCCCGACAAGCACAGCTGGTGCAAAACGACCCCGATAAAGCAAGTGGTCACGTGGCCGCAGTGTTCCTCGCAAGAGCTGGACAACAACGTCTGCGTGGGAGCTTGTTTCTCGTACATGGTACCGCACAGCGAACCTTCTGCACCCGGTGACTTGATCAGACCTTACTGCGACTCTTGTCAACCTTTGGACAGCGTCTGGCACACGGTAGGTGAATAAATTACGTAAATCAGTATGTTGAGAAATCACGTTGGTCGACTCTTGGGATTAAGGTTCTTTGCATTTACCTTGGAAACTTGCTATTAGTTTGAGAGCTTAGGTAAAATGAAATCTTCGTTCGAGACCTTGAGAATAGCACAAGTATGACTGATTGGTTTCGAACCGATTAACGAACCAGTGGATCATTCTATTTATGTTAAAGAAATGAAAAAATTTAGAAAAAGTATTGGACAAAGTTGAAAGTGTTGGCCCAGTTGTGAATGATGCTCTTCCGCATCTCCAAAGTCGATGTAATATTAATCGTTTAATTGAAATATTCCAACTGTCTAAATACTTATGAACAAGACACCAGAAACCATATATTAACGAATCCATGTAACCTTGCAGGTGACGCTGGACTGCAAAGATGAAACGAACAACCCAATCACGATGCAGAAGAAAGTCCAAATCATCACCAACTGTTCCTGCAGCTCCTGCATGGAGACATCCAGGATCAAACCGGACTACAACAACCTCCTTCAGTCGTTAACCCAAGAGAATTTAGACAAGAACGTCAACGTCCCTCGCGAGACGCCGGATCTCCTGGAGAATCCCAACTTGAACTCCTCCAAGAACACCACCAAGGACGGTGTTCAGGCTAACGAGAGATTCATACAACTCTTCAAACAACTGAAGGACTCGGAGAAGTTGGAGCAGTCTGGTACTAAAGAGCTGTTCTCAAAGTTCGACGAAGACATCGATTTCGACAAACTGCGAGAGTTGTTGGACAAGTACGGGCAAGAGGAGGAGAAGCAGCACACCCATCGGCACGTGCATCAACATCAGCATCAATCGAGTGGGAAACAGCAGCAGCAGCAGCAGCAACAGCATCAGACTGTGCTTCATCGAGGACCGCATCACTCGATGGTTTTAGATCCTGACGTGAAAGAGAAGATCGTTGTCGAGCCACCTTATCTTCACCCAGCTGTTCCCGGACAGGAGATCAGCTACCACGACAACGTGTTGGGGGATAAAGATAAGAAGAAGGATTTCTGAACGACGGCGGATGGAGGAAAAAAACGCGTGGCTGGTAGAATTTCGCGTAAAGTTGGCATTCGGCGGATGAGATCATTACTTTTTTCCCATGTTTGTTAAGATTCGTTCGTGACCTAGTCCAGAGTCCCGTAGTAAATTTCCATTTGATTTATTATCATAGAAAATGAAACCCAGAATGTCTAGCAATGCGATATACAGTGGACACGAAAAGTATTTGCACACCATTGTACTTGTCTAATGTAGCGTTTATGTGGTATTTAACTATTTGGGGCATGCTGGTGTGAAAAATGTCCCATCTTTTTTTAGTATTTGAACGTGTGTTTGAAATTGTGAAATTTTGTACTTCAGATTGTTAAAATAAAATTATTCTATCACATTTTATACAGAAGAAAAATTCTGTACAGACAGAGTCGTTTTTTTATCTTAAAAGATTGTGTCTCAAAGTGTTGCTTTCAAAATTATTTATAATGCTACATTAAAGAAAAAGATTGAAAAATGTAGCGTCTTTCCGTCTGTTTTTGGTTCCTCAGTTTTATATAAAATACAAAAGATCAAGTCTACGGAAAGTAAATTTCTTATAATTTTGTGAAAAAGAATTGTACGATAAATTTTAAGGAATCTGTATATTTATATGTTTGTAACATAAGGAGAAAAAATCGTATAACAATCTACTTGAGCTCATTTCAAAGCACGAAGCCTCTACTTTTATAATACTGTATTCGTTTTCTTTTTATTTCATTTGTGTCGTGTTTAAAAGATACAGAGACATAGACAAATTGTTCCCAGGGATTTCGCTGACGATGAATTTCAAAACTAAAAATTCAGAAACTAATTGTCAGTTCAACTTGGAGATTTTCTGTAATTAATATCTCGTCATTGATGAATTATTCAATTTTAAGATCAAGGGATCAAAAACACGGCGACTCTTTGAATCACCTTTATGTAAATTTAATATCATGAAATATTATGAAACGTAGAATCTGATTGAAAAGAAAATGCTTTATTGGAAAATGAAGGTGTGTGCAAATGCTTTTGTATTTGTAAATAGGAAACATTTGTCGCCTTTACTTCTATGTATACTTTTTAATAAACAAAGTATGGATATTTCTTGAAGTATTAGTCTTGAGAAACAAAGAAACTTGGATGATTCGATGTGAGAAATCGAGAAATCAGATTTAAGGAATGTTGTTGACGAGATACGGAAAGGACGAAAAAGAAGAGAGAGAAATTCTAATATATATTTAATTATTATTATATTAATTAACTATTTAATATACTCGCGCGTCTAACGAAGGGATGTACTCGAGATATTTGCTCAAAAGTCTTGGGACAAGTACTGGATAAATTGAACAACAAAAACGTCTGTAAATTGTCGATTGTATTATACAATTCACGTGCAATTTAAAAATTTTATCGTCTACGATAAACACTGAATAATAAAAAAATATTAAATATAATACATGATGTTTAAAAAGATGTGATATTGGTATCATATTATAATATTATTTATATATATTAACGTATGTGTATAATATAACATACAGTTCATGAAAGTATTCAAATACTTATAAGAATATTTTATGCGCATGGTATGTGTGTCGTGTAAAACATTTTGAAATTTCATTGACCTTGTTCTAACACTTAATAATATCTTTATCATCATAATGATATTGATGATAACAATAACAATCCTCAATAATTATCTTGGATCAAGTTATATTTGATTGACACTTGTCATATGCTTCAGATGACTATAATGATTTTTTACAAAATACATATTACATTTGCAATATA
>KQ435711.1:2884246-2907325 GCA_001276565.1 Melipona quadrifasciata
AAATATAAAATATAAGATATTTATTTTATATAAATTCGTGTAGATATTATCTATATACGTACGAGTAAGAAAGTAATAGAAAATGTTCATATTAGCTTAATCACTCAAAATGCTTCTAATTATGTATGTTTTAATATTAATTTCAACTAGAGATCATCACTGGTTCACTTAAATAAAAATTCCTTTGAACGATATAAAAAAACGTGATTGGCTTGATAAATATGTCGAAAGTGAACGATAAGATGATTTTCAAAGGAAAATAAATATAACTCAAACTAAGAAATTTTCTAAGTTTACGGATTGCGAAAGCGAGAAGATGCGTAGCCTCTACTTTTAATTTTCTCGCAATAATAACCTCGACCTATCGCTCAAGCTAAGCTCGTTAAAGCGTGGATGCTGTAATATTGAACAAGGGGAAAGATAGCACGCTCTTTTATGTTACCACAGAAGCTGTTGATTGAAAATTGTTGGTATTTACAATTGATTAATACTGTCGATCTTGCGTAACGTCGTAACAATTTTCCACGATTCTTGATTTCACGGGAGATGAAGAACCTGTTTCTTAAAAAAAAAAAGTGTCAGCGAATTATCGATAATGTATATCTTGTCTTTATCGTTGTAAATCGAATTTCTGATGTTTTGCAAATGAAACGTGATTGGGTAGAGCTAATAGATAGACGATGGTTATTTGATCGATAGCCACGATAAACAAGATAAGCGAGAAACATGTATCAAGTGACAGGAAATCCTACGATTCTTTCGTCGAGAAGAGAAAACGTGGAAGTGTGCTCTTGGGTGCAAGAGGGAATTTTTGGAAAATGCCAATAATATAATGTTAATGAAGCTATTAAAAAAAAATAAATGTCCATTATTGACTGATTTCATCGACCGCATTCAGCACTTAAGTCCCATTAACTTCCACATACAGTCATTCTTTCCCAGATCGTTAAATCTTTTTTATGTCAACATTCACCTCCAGGCTCGATCATTTTAATACCATTATATAATAGAATATACGGAATTCGTCGGAATAACATGTACATATAATGTAAGAAGAAAATGGAAATCCAGTTTGAAGATTTATCAAGCACGCGCATTTTTAACATAGTGAAACATATCGAAAGTCTAGTCTCTTGGAAATGAAGCTAAATGAACAAATTTTCGCACGTAAAGTAACCTTCTGAATTAGCTAAATTTAAGTACACTTGATAAATCCTCAAAATCGATTTTCTCGAAAACGAAGCCTCAAATTCTTTTTATTTCTTTACGAGGAATCATCGTTTGTACCTGTTATTCCGACGCATCAGGTTCTATAGAATCTTCCTTTTAGGATTTCTATGTAGGCAGATAACTGGCAAGGTAGAAAGTATAGTATTTCTTATTCTTTTTATACTAGGATATGACATTTCTACTGCCATTATTATTTATGTCTTGATACATTATCTGTATATCGTTCATACAAACAGGTCTTTTTCTCGTTTATTCGAATAAATTAAATTGAATTAAACTTTTTAACAACTTCATTGTGTATGAGAAATATTTCACTTTTTTAAACGTGTAACTGACTTGTTTCTAGTATAATCATACGAAGTATCGTGACTTGGCGATAGAAAATTGCGTGTACGCAATATTCACTTTACATAAGTGTTTACTATCTCTCGGCATAATCGCGACACACAACAATTCCTGAATAAAAATATGAAAAATTCAAACCGCGAAGATTTCTAGCAGGATAAAAGGAATTTGAACGAAACAAGCAAACAAGGAAAGATGGGCAAAACCTTCTAGTACTTTTCCTCCTTATCGGGATATTTAATTTGAATGTAGTGACTTGCGAAAGTGTTTGAACAGTCATAGATATTTTTTATGTACATACTGTACAGAACGTTTTGCAATTTCATGTCACAAAATAGAATTGAAACGATCTCTATGTCTAACGATTGCACTACTAAAAATATTCCCTCCGGTCATTGACGGATATCTCATTGTCAGTCATTGATGATGTTACAATCTGACCTAGTAATGCGTAATATCGTATTATTAGCTACTGTTTTCATTCAAACAAATGAAACGTAACAAGATTTAAACTGAACGATACATTCTCTATCACTTATTATTTATCAAAATATCGAAACATTCCTCAACTATATATAATCGTTTGAAACTTGACCCTAATATATGAACACAGCTTTGTCAGCTGAAAGAAGCTTCGTTCGGAGCTCGAATAATTGCCAACTCGTCTAGTATTTCTGCAAACAGTAATGGACATTTGAATTGAAAGAAATTTGAAACTTTGCGCAAATGTAATCCAAGAGAATAATTTTCTCTTTCTATTGAAAAATGATCCTCGAACTAGACTTCTTTTCTCGAAGAAATTTTAACCTTTCGTATATTATCGCGAATATTCACGAAACTGTGTAAGATGCATAAGATAAAAAGTTAAATTAAAGTAAAAGTTAAATTAAAAATTGGCAGAAAATTTCCGAAAATTAAAAAATTAACTTTTCTTCTCTATATTAAAATTAGATTTTCTGTAAGCATTTTACAGACGCAGTACATGTTGAAACGTTGCGTTTCTAAAATTTTTAGACGACTATTGAAATTTTTCTATCGAGTACTAGGCGTTTCTAAAATTATTCTCCAACATTTTTATACACTATGCATATTCGAAGCGATTGAAAGTGCTCGATAGCTTGTCGCTAATCGCGCAGCTAAAATCCGGAGTTATCCGGAAGAGGATACGGCAAAGATGTCCCCCACGAACCGCGCGAGAGTTAGGTGTGAACGTTTCAGACGCTTGGCACGTGCTGGCCAAAGTTAGCACGAACGGAGTATCGACGATGAGACTGTCGGGCTCGTTCAATACTCCAATGGAGAATCGAAGAGAGAACGAAAGAGAGACGGAGAGAGAGGAAGAGAGACAGTGACCGAGGCCCGGTTCGAGCGGTAAACCGCTCGATTTGCCTGGGTTTCGTCGCCACGACACCTAAACAGGTAGAATCTACCGGTAACTACTTAGAGGGTAGTGGAAGAGGAATCACCACGAAAACAGGCGCATGCATTTTAAAGCCCGTGCAATTAATAGGGCCGTACTCGTGCCACGAAAGGCGATTTAGTGGGAACAAATGAGTCACGAGCGGCGACGGGACATCGTAGGTCGAGGCAAAACCCAATGGTAGGGATATCTCAGGCACGACACTATTGAAACCGATGCCACGAAACTTGCAATTAGCCCTTGAACGTATCGACGCTTACTTAGAATGACAAGATAAAATGAAATGTGTTCGAAGATTGTTATATTAAAGAACATGAGCATTTTGTACTCAAACAGCTGGTACTGCAATAAATGATTCGTGATTCATTTATTGGTGTTACGTAGAATAGCGGAATGAAATTGAGTTTGAAATAAAATTTTATTTTAAAATAGCAAATTAAAATAAAGGATTTCTATTCGGAGTATCAACTGGTATTCTGAAAGACTCTTCACTTATCGGTGACGTTACAAAATAGCGAAATGAAGTTAAATTTAGTTAAATGAAGCAGCAAATTAAGATGAAATTATATTGTCATAAAGAAGCAAATTAAAATAAAATTTCGACAAAGTTATACCAATTGAGGATCCCTCTAGGGTTAAAATTCGAATATTCCATATTTAAATGCTTGGTACTGCAACAATCGTTCATTAATGTTACACAGCAATAAAACAAAACGAAATAAATTGAAACATCATGAAATTGTTCCAAACGAAGGTTACGATCTCAATCAATTCCACTGTCAAACAGTTGGTACTCCGAAAATCCCACTTTGCTTTGTCCATCGATATTATAAAAGACAATGAAACAAATTAAAATTTCATTAAAAAGAAAAGTCACAAAGAGTAAAATTTCTATCAAGCTGGTTTCGTGACTCTTGGTATCGAAACGAAGAAAATTATTGACAACTTACAACTACTCCAAAGTCCGCCGCCGTGGCTCGAACGTTCGCACGGAGATCAGCAAATATCTGCAAATTCGTTGGATACTTCAGTATTTGCCGAAAAAGCGTTGACAAAGCGTAATGGAATCGGTGTCAGTTTCGTGGCCGGGAGCGAGACACGTGGCTTGGCAAAAATGCACTGCAAAGCGTACGGCCCTGAACCGGGATGGTGGGCAGGCGAGCGCGCAAGTCTTCTGCTAGTGCCAAACGATTTCCTAGATACACTCGCGTCTGGAGTTTCGTTGTAGTCGGGGCGAACGTTTTGCGCCAGCTTGTGTCGTGCACTTGTCAGCGTTGCAGAGTGATCGTGCGAACCGGTCCGCTGCGAAACACGTCGAAGGGATCGCCATCGCAGCAGTGAGCATCGTTCGACAGACAACGTTTGTCGAAGAGAAGAGTCGAAGTGTACTTCGATAGATTGCAAGAAACGACTGAAACGGTTGAGTCGCCATCTTAGATCCGTGGTGAGCACGTTGCGAGCGGTGTCGAGGCAATTCCGCGGAGTCGGCGAGTTTTTTCCAAGGAAGGAAAACCTCACAGGCATGCGAGAGGGGAAGCTGTCGTTTTTTCTCGAACGTGAACGCGTATAAAAACCGACACGGTGCATGCCGACAGAGGGCAAACGCAGCGAGCGCCGCGAGCGAGTAACCCGTGAGTGCGGCGGATGCCACCGATGCACGAAACCCAAGTGAAGAAGAAACGACGGTGCGCAAAGTGACTTCCTGGAGGAGAGAGATTTTTTCTTTTCTGTTTCCTAATTTACGGGTGCCTGGCTGGCCGGTGCTAGTCATCGACGACGCGCACGAACCGACTGGACAGATCGTCAGTATGAGTAAGATGCTGGGTACAAACTATTGCACCGTATTCTCTGTACTTAGAAGTCCCGAAGAGGGTGAATCGTTTAAACGGATAATTTGAAAGAATTGTCGGAGAACGGAAAGGAAAGCCGAGACGAAATAAACCGTGTAACGCCCGTAGGAAGAGAGACGAAGAGACACTGGGTATACAAGTTCAGACACGTTCGAGCGGCGGCCGTTTAGTCAAGGGCGATTAGTCGAATCGCGATCGATAGTGCACGAGCGAGCGCTGGAACGAGTGCGATCGATTTTTTTCAAGCAAGAGCAAGCGATAAAATAAAAAGTGGCTTGGTCATTGTCAGACGTGGGACCTGTGTCGAAGCTGCGTGATCACCTGCAAAGAAAGAACTACGACGTTGACGTAATCGATTCTATATATAGGTGATTGAAATTCGCGAGACCGTGAAGTGAACGATACATAAAAGGGCGAGGTGCACGGATATAATTTCCCCCTCCCACTCGTTGACGGACATTTACGAATATTCAAATCTGGACGTTCTCTCCTCTGTGATTGACGGTACCTTTTTGAGATAACTTTTGAACATTCACGTACTTAAATCCTCTCGTTTCGTAACCTCTGTTTATTTCAGTGATCGCGGAGAAGAAGTCGAAACGGTGATTTCGAGTCGTCGGTTAACGGACGTTAACGGGGTGATTTGTCGACACGATCGTCTGATCGATAAGACAGATCCCTATCGATCGAGAAGAATCGAACGGCAAGGAAGAAGAACAGTGCGACTCGAGCCGAAAGTTTCCCTGCCGATCGAGACACCCGACGGCATCCAAAATACTTTTATAACCCGTAATGTATTTGAGATCGCACGTACAGGCAGCAAAAGGGAGGCACGAGAATGCAAGAGAGGCGATAGAGTCTGGCTGCGGAACAAGAGGCCGGAGCAACGTTGGATCGGCCGCGAGAGGCAAGGGCAAGACGAAGAAGGGTTCTCTGGTTGACTGCTGCTGGGATTTCGAGGAGCCTCAGCCGCTTCGTCTGAGATTGGCCGACGAACAGGACTCGAAACAGGCGTGCATACGACGCGGTATGAGCGAAGGTGAACGAGCTGTGACCACGCCACGAATCGGCTGGCGAAAGCTCACTGATCCTGGCGACTGACACGAATCCAGCAACTTGGTGGCAGGTCCGAAGCGATAGCATCAGCTACTGTTTCACCGTCAACGTGATCGTTGCCCTGTCGCTCAAACAACTAGCCACTGCCACTTGGACACTCGTGGAACGATCGTCGAGCCACGATCGCGACCCGTTCGACAGGATACCGCTATATCCTGACGTACCTTGGTCGTCGTCGATGTCAGCCAAATGCAAGAGAACGCCCCGTTCAGATTCACGTCGCGAACATTGAAGACGGACCCGAAAATGGCGGGCAATCGGTGTCGGTAGCAGACGGGGTTACTACCTAAAACAGCGATCTCCTCCTCGTACTGCGCTTATCCCAGGGGAGCCACGTCTGAACCGTTCGATTGGTTCGATTTCGGCTAGATTCCATTCCCGATTTTCTCTCTTGCCGCGAGTATTTCATTCTCGTCGATCTCCCTTATCCGAAGCCGGTTGACGAACATTGTGCTCGTTCGTTTTCCTTCGTTTTACTTTTCGTTTCTCGTTGCCGTTGTTGCAATTCAAGTAACAACGACACGCTGTACACGCGGGTACACAACTGGCCGCGTGATAGACAATAAACCGTAGGTGATATAGGAGTAGTGGTAACATGTAGTTGTGAGACGATCAAGGATTCAAATTGGGGAAGAAGGACAAGAAACGTCGAAAGGGAAAACCCACTGTCGTGATACCGCAAGTAGTATCCTCGCTGAGTGATCTCTACCACAAGACCACGAACAATAATTGTATCTGATTCAAAGAAAAAAAAAGAAAAGAGAAACACACACACATATATATATATATATACACATATAGATACGTGTGTGTATGTGTATACACATATATTGCTATTATATATATATATATATATACACGTGTAACATTCGCACTTAAACTTCGCTTTTCCTGCGATCATCATGCCGCCCACTCCAAATAAATTGAACTTGAGCTTCGCCAGAAACGCGTACAGCGTGTTTGGAGCACGCGGTACCAATACCACTGCTGATCATCAGCGCGAGCAGAAAACGGAACTTTTGGAGGGTAAGAGCTTTGGATCGTCGCCTATTTAATTAGATTATTTGGCAGGCGATTCGATCGGATCGTCCTTGACGATCCTTCCGAATGAAATCGCTTTCCATAAATATCGTGCCATTGATAGCTCGTTCTAATTGATGGTCACGAACGTTTCGCGTCGTTACGAAGCAATTTATTTCACGTGATTATTTCTGTGAAATTTCATCGCCTTTCATCGCTTTACACACAGTTGGCTAATGTTGATATTAATTTAATTGTTTGGTCGTTTATTTCAGGAACCAGGAGCAACGGAATTCTTCATCTAAAAAATGGTATCGATTACATCAACCCTGGTGAAGAAGACCAAATGGAAATCTATGGGTAAGCGACTAAAGTTCCATTAAAAACCGATTAATTCCACAAATTAAAAACTAAGGAAAAAATGCAGGTGCTGTTTAAATTTCACACTGCAATTTATGATTATAACATGTTACTTGTTAAGAATGTCAGATTGTTATTACGTAACATTTTATTTTCCATTTTTCCAGGTATAAGAGAAATAAAATTCTGACTGCTGTTACTTGGTTCTTGATCATCATTACCGGAGGCCTTCTTAGATTGGTCTTCCATTGGATACCGCATCTCATGTTGCTAGCGACTCATTCAAAATGTCAATTAGAAACCGCAGACACTGTTTTGCTAATAGAGAAGTTCCAAGGAAAACACACGAGTTATCACGTGAAAAAACTGAAGACCTTGGCTGCTCAAGATATACTGTATGTATTATCGATTTTTCCTTACGTGCTTGCAAGCGAGAAAAATTTGAATTTACAACTAATCTTCTACGCGTGTTTCGAAAAGTAAACCATTCGATGGGAAATCATTGATGGATAATGAACCATCGTGGATGGAGAACGGCAGCATGATAACCATCAAGGAAGTGAAGGAAGAGTATCCCCCCACCTTTTCGCTGCATTTAATCGGTGGACAATTTAAACGTAAGAACTCAACGACTTTGAGGAGAATATTTTCTTTGTATAGTAATAAAATTTTTCTCTGTTTTAATTAAAAATAAAATGAAATAATTTTTGAAAATGTTTACTAAAAGAAATGAATTAATATATATTACAGAAGTTCCGTCGATCGTTTTGTTCCATTGCAAAAAGTTAACTTATGTTTGGGACCCAGAAAGATCCGAGTTTCTGAAGCTTCGTGGTTTAGACGTAGGAGTTTTAACTTCCACGTTGCATCAGATGCAAGGATTAAATTCACTTGAACAACACATGAGGTAAATATCTCATACGGTAGAGACTTTTGTAAAAATCAATCGATTTGATCTAACGAGTATTTTCCTACTTCTTTATAGACGCAGTGTTTACGGAAACAATGAAATCGTGATTCCAGTAAAGAGCATTATAACACTACTCTGTCTCGAGGTCCTCAATCCATTCTACGTCTTCCAGCTGTTTAGTTTTTGTCTCTGGGTTGCCGACAACTATTACTACTATGCTATGGTCATCTTGACCATGTCCAGCATCGGTATAATTATGGCAGTCTTCCAGACTCGTCGGGTATGTAATTAGATTGCACATCTTTGTGCAATTTCATGTTAAATGTTGTAACAAGTGCTTTACTTTCAACATATTATATTCTTATTTTATATACGTATTTTTATTTTATTTTATACTTTTGCATATCGTGTGCATTCTCTACATTGTTGCATCCTAATGCATAAAAACCCACAATCTGTTAATAAGTAATGGTTTTTTTTACAGAATCAACACAACTTACGATCCACCGTGCACTCTTCCGACGTGGCAACGGTGATAAGGGATCGTGCGAGTGGGCAAACAGCAACCGTGCCTGCTGAAAAACTAGTACCTGGCGACATTTTAATTATTCCATCTCATGGCTGTTTGATGCCCTGTGATGCAGTGCTTCTAACTGGGAATTGCATTTTAAATGAATCTATGTTGACCGGAGAGTCGGTTCCTGTCACAAAAACACCTATTCCTTCGTCCAATGAAATAATGTACGACACTAAGGAACATGCAAGGCACACGCTCTTCTGTGGTACCAAAGTCATTCAAACGAGATATTACGGTTCGGAAAAGGTAACTAGATACATGAATATTTCGATTAATGAAATTTAAAAAAAAAAACTATTTCCAAGCGAAAGTTAATTTCACGCATTAAATGTAATTGTGTTATTTTCATATAGTATTTGTTTCTAAATTTTCCATAAATACATAAAAATTGCCAGTTCATTTTGAAGAACGGTCTTAATTTGTTCGCAGGTTTTAGCTGTCGTTGTGAGAACCGGATTCAACACCAGCAAAGGTGGACTGGTCAGATCCATCATGTATCCTCCACCCGTGGATTTCAAGTTTGAGCAAGACTCGTACAAGTTCGTCGTGTTGTTGGCTGCTATAGCTAGCATCGGCGTGATTTACACCATCGTTACAAAGGCCATTAGAGGCGTCCCAAGCAATCACATTACTCTGGAAGCGTTAGATCTAATTACGATAGTAGTGCCACCAGCTTTACCAGCGGCTATGACCGTTGGCCGAATGGTGGCACAGCGTAGACTTGAGAAGAACAAGATTTACTGCACGAGCCCAAGGACCATTAATGTATCGGGATCGATCGATTGCATCTGCTTCGACAAAACTGGAACGCTGACCGAAGATGGCCTCGATATGTGGGGCGTGGTGTCCACTGTCGACAAGAAATTTCAACCAGCTATCAAAGATATCACGTCCTTGCCTTTGAACGATCTTCTCATCGGAATGGTGACCTGTCACGGGATCACTATAATAGAAAATCAACTAGTAGGGGATCCACTTGACCTAAAAATGTTTGAATCTACGGGTTGGACTTTAGAAGAGCCCGATGTATCCGATACGTCGAAATTTTCCATGATTTTCCCTACGATAGTACGGCCATCGAAGGGCTCCAAGTTGTTGAAGAAGATACCTAACGAAATAAGGATCTCGATAAGCCGACAAAACTCCATGTCTTCTGACGTGATGGACAATATCTCTTTGAACAACCTCGATACCACGTTGGCTGGTTCCACGACGGAATTGGGGGAGCAAGGTTTAGAAATCGGGATTGTTCGCCAATTTCCATTTACGTCTAGTCTTCAAAGAATGAGCGTGATCACCAGGACCTTGGGAGCGAATCATTATGATCTTTACTGCAAAGGAAGCCCGGAAATGATTCTCAGTCTCTCCAGAACAGAATCCAGTAAGTTGTCGCGATAAGCAATTTTTCTTTTTTAACCTCTCAATCGGGAAATATTTTACTTTTACGTTGAAGTCACTATATTTGGAATGATACAGACTTGATAAAATGTAGTGAATAAAAGTCCTCAGACCGTAGCATTAATACTGATTAATTACCTTAAGAGAAAAAATTTGTTTCATCCGATGAAAAGATTAATTTTCTCTATTAAATTTTCTTCAAGTTGTTATCAAACAATCGTATTATTGTTTTTACAGTTCCACCAGATTTTGGCAGCATTTTACAATATTATACGTCGGAAGGCTATCGTGTGATCGGTCTCGCACACAAGTCTTTGAATCGTCTTCCTTACGCCAAAGTTCAGCGATTGAGTCGCGAGTCTGCCGAATCTGATCTGACGTTCTTAGCATTCGTGATCATGGAGAACAGATTGAAACCAGAAACCACGCCTGTGATCAGTGCATTAAACACTGCCTGTATAAAGACTGTCATGGTAACTGGCGACAACATGCTGACCGCGTTGTCCGTTGCCAGAGATTGTGACATCGTGAAGCCAGGTACACCAGTCATCGCAGTCTCTGCTACTCAGCAGAACCAGATGAAACCACAGATCTATTTCACGAAGAGTAATAGTCAGCCATCGACGGGACACGGGGATCTCAGCGAAATGACTGATCTCAATAGTGTAGCTAGCTTGGAAACAGTCGAGAGTGGTTCTTTTGGGAACAATCAATTCGAAAACGATGTCAATTATTTATCCGATGAGTAAGTTCATAAAGCTATATCACCAGATAATTACCAGATTAAATTAATTTTGAATTTAATTTTTTTTTTTTTTAATGTTTTAATATGTATTTCTCCTTTGATATTTTAATATAAATTTTTTTTATTAAACATAATAGTTGGATATACTTACAGTTTAAAATTACATGTAAATTAAATTAAATTCAATTTACATTTTTAAAAAATGTCTAATTTTTCTGTCCCATCGCTTACAACATTCGAAAAACAAATACGTGTTTGCACTCACGGGTAAGACGTGGGCACTAGTCAAACAATATTACCCAGAACTGATTCCCAAACTTGTCACCCGAGGAGCAATCTTCGCGAGAATGTCGCCAGATCAGAAGCAACAGCTAGTTCAAGAATTGCAATCCTTGGGGTATTATGTTGGTATGTAATCTAATTCCTTCTTGAATGTTTACATTATTTTGATTGATGTGTTCATTTCAAATATTATTTCCAGCTATGGTGGGCGACGGAGCGAACGATTGCGGAGCCTTGAAGGCTGCCCACACTGGAATTTCTCTTTCCGACACTGAATCTTCAGTAGCATCACCGTTCACCAGCCGCGAGACAAATATCTCTTGCGTATTAACCGTGATTCGAGAAGGTCGTGCAGCCCTGGTCACTTCCTTCGGAATATTTAAATATATGGCCAGTTACTCTCTCACTCAATTCATCTCCGTGATGCTGCTATACGGTATCGAATCAAATCTGACGGATATCGAGTTTCTCTACATAGATTTGTTCATAATTTCGATCTTTGCTTTCTTCTTTGGTCGTACCGAGGCTTACGACGGTCCGTTAGTGAAGACAGCTCCTCTCAACAGTCTTATTAGTACCACTCCGATTCTTAGTTTAGTCACGCAAATTTTGATCGTGGCTCTATTCCAGTCCGTTAGTCTATGGCATCTTGAACAGATGGACTGGTTCATGCCCTTCAATGCTACGCTGAAGGCCGCTGAAAACAAAGACGACGTGAGCTGTACCGAGAATTACACGGTTTTTATAATCAGTTCCATGCAGTACATCATTCTAGCCGTGACATTTTCAAAAGGCCATCCATACCGAAAGTCTCTGTTCACGAATTACGGCCTGCTTATGTCGTTCATTTTCCTCACCATGTTCTCTGTCTATCTCGCTACTTTTCCCTTCGAGTGGCTGCGGGACTGGTTCGAGCTGATCCTTCCAGAAAGCGTCAGCTTCCGTTTCATCCTGGTTGGCTACGGCATCGCCAATTTCATCATCTCGTTGCTGATGGAATACTTGTTCGTTGACTACCTCGTTTTTAGGAAATTACGCTACCGTTGGCACAACGTAGACAAATCCAGGCGAAAGTTCCTCGCGATAGATCGCGACATGGCACGCGATTTGAAATGGCCGCCGATCTCACAAGAACCATTGCCAGAAGCGGCGCCCGATATTCTCATACGTCAGAACGTTACCGAGATCAAGATCGAGAAACGCGTTCCCGAGCCCCTTCATCCCGTGGACACCAGCTTCATGAACAGCCCTATTTGCACTAATTTCAAGCACTTCGGCTCGGCCAGAGAAGTCACTCTGAATCCTAGATCTCTGTTCAATGATCGCAGGAACACCGTGTCCATGCAAACGGTTCCCTGTTTTGAGGATAAGGATTCTGTATTGAAACAACCGAACATAGAATTGACGGCGAAGCGAAGATATAATTCGGAATCGGAGAAGGGAATCAATCGATACGAAAAAACTAGTTTTAAGAGCCACAGCACGAATCCGATCGCTACTCTACCTAGGAACACAGCTGTGGCGCTCCAACCGCAGAAATTGAGAGATTTGAAGAACGTCTTGATGCACAAAAGCGAAGATGGCTTGTCGCCCTGTACACAAAGTGTCCTTGAACTCGATATCCTACCGTCATAGAAAAGAGCGATTTATCTTCGAATCGATAGTGACCAAAGAATACATTACTTCAAGCAACGAATCGTGATCAATTTCGAGTTTGAAAGATGATCCACCGTTTGATACACTTTACTTTCGCTCAAGAGTTTGTTAGGATTTCAACATTTCAAAAGGAAAGGTTAGAAAAACTTATTTAGCTGAATACAAATATTTTATTTATGATATTCATATTTTTATTGAAACTGTAGTTGATTCTTGATTGATATCGTTGGGCTGTTACAAGAGTTTGTTTAAGTTAAGTATATTTGATTTTGGAATTTTTAATTCAATCGAATTTTATTACTAATTAAATAAAAAAGGATGGAATACCCAAAATTTTAATAATTTAACATTAATTACTTTGGCCATCTAACTCAATGATATTACTTGAGGATTAATTAAGCCGTTTATTTGCCAAATCGATTGACTCCACAAAAAAAGAAATGGGAAAAGTGAGAAAATAGCATATTCTTTTTTAAAAATTTCCTTTAAAATTTGAATAAACATTGTGGAATAGATTGTTACAGCTTTTACCTAATAATATATAAAATGTATAATATGGTATATGATGTAATATATGATGTATAATATCTTTGGAACAATCACAGTGGCCACTGAAATAAATTATTTATTATTCCACGATGAAACAAATTTCGTCACTTGCTAATACGAAGCCCAATTATTAATGAAAATTATTTCATGTATAAAGAGTTAGGGGTTAATCACTTTGGTCTGTAAACGGCTCACTTATATTTAAAAACGAATTTATTATTTAATTTATATTATGCAATTCAAAAAAAAAAAAAATTCATACTTTTCAAAAAATATCCCAAACTTCTGAGCAGAAGTGTATCTGCCCAATTTATATACATCACGATTGCCACGAAGTATCTTCACTTAATCTGCCAGTGCATTTGTTGTCCCATGACAATTGCGACACAAGACTGTTTTTCAGCTGCTATACGGAACCACTCGGGAACGTTTTGATTGAACCACAATAAAGATCTAGGAACCAGTTTCAAATCACTAGACGTGCAAACTGGAGAAAACTGGAACATGGCAAGATTTTCAATGCAGTCTCTAACAATCGTTCTGCAAGAGTGCATTTAGAATGCCGCGGCATTCACGACAGCTATGGTAACCGACGATGCGTTCCCACGAGCATCATACGGTACTTCGACCGAAGGGGTCCCTTTTGACCCGGTCTTTCTTCGTCCTCCTCCTTTACTAGTATTCGAGCATACCACTCTCGTGAGAGAAAGTATTATTGTATATCGTTAGTTTATTTAACACTAGATGATAAATTTTAACTCGCCCTGCGCGCCAGGGAATCGAGGATCTTCTCGTGGAAGAGAATCAAAGAGTTGTTGTTCCCTTTGACGCAGGTCGAACGAAGTAGATAGGTAGATACATATTTTTCTTCTTTTTTTTTCTTTTTTGGAAAAACTTTTTCGCGTTTAGATGCCGTCTTTTTTCACTGCGGTTTCAAAGATATACTTAAAAAAAAAAAAGAAAGAAAAAAGAAAAAATAATAAAAATATTACGTGAGCGCATACACGCGCTCCATGTGACAGAATGAATTTTCTATACTAGGAAACTAATAGGGAATTGATGACCATTTCCGTTTTCACGACGAGCATATTCTCCCCCTTTCTCGATAATTCGCGACACTCTAGTCTAATTTAATAAATTAATAAATTATTATTCGAAATATATATATCGAACGACGCTCGTTGACGATGCTCGTTTGTGGAATGAGAGAAAAATTGATATTTCGTCGCGAAAGCGGGAAACTAGTGTATTGTTTTTTTTTTCTTTGTGGTGTGAAGATGGGAAACTTGTAACTATACCGTAGTTTATCCCAAAATAATCTTACTTAATGGAACTTCGATGGTCGCGATCTCGCGAACGCAGAAATTCGACGCTCCTTGTCGCGGATACTTATTGTTAAAACGAATAACGAGATGAATGTACTTATCTACGCAGTGGAGAATTATACATACTTAAGCGCGTTGTTCTACTATTTGCGACGCTGAGCTTGCGTTGAGTTATAGCAGTTGTCGAATAACAAAGTATGTTTTTAATGTAAAAGCCTTGTTCTTTCGTCCCACCCATTGAAAAAATGAACAGACAGAGGTTTTACTCAGACGGGCCATTTTAGAAACACGTCACAAGCACAAAATTATAATTGCTTACGGTCATGAATCAGTACGCGAACTCGCTTTCGAAGAGATAAAATTCTTGGTTAGTCTTGAATTTTAAAAATTTTAACGATTTTAATAAATGATAGGTATTCATTATTTTACAAACAATTTTTTTCTACTTTCCAAGTGCGTAATGTGTATTATAAAGATGAATAAAGATAAATATGTAAATGTAGATATATCATATCCCTCAACATATATTCTACCAATGATACTTATGTTCGGGAGTAATTATAAATATATTTATGATTTATTTATTTAGATATTCACATTCGTAATGTATATTAGAAGCTATGAAAACGAATAACATATATATATATATAATAACTCAAACTTTCTGGATTCTCTCAAACTATATCAATAATATAATTTAAAATAAAAGAATAAATGTACGTGATATTTTAATACAAAATGTCAGTATTTTAACTAAAATAATAATATGTATAAGATTATAAGATATTGAATACCGAAGACATTCAAAATAATCAAGACTTCCAAGATTTTCGAAATTAAGACTCAAAGAAAGATTCAAGAAACTCTTCGAATCATGTTCGAAGTGATTCGATATCGCAAAATTTCAGAATGAAATTTAGTTTGATATTAAGCTTGTAGCGTGATTATTTATGTTGTGCTTGTAATGTGGTTCAAAAGTGGTCGGTCTAAATTAAACCGAGGGTAAAATTAAAAAAAAAAAAAATTGAACGTTTATTAAGCGCGATAACAAACAAATATCACACGCACTTAATTTACAAGATATCTACATCACAAGATGTTCACACCATACGCCCAACATAAGATGCGTCTTTTGCACCAAACGATTCAGACAATCGACGAAAGAAACATCACCGGGCGCGAGTTATAAGTTACCACAATTTCCACGCATCACCTTGTTTAGTTAGAAAGTTACATGGTATTACACGTTAACGATTCTCCCATCTCTCGAAGACGGACAACTCTGTCCCTAACAACTTGAACGTTATCTCGTCACATTATGTATCACATTCCTCGAGCGTAGAATCGTCGAAATTCCCAGTTACACATTTGCTAGATTCTCGATATCGTTTGCCAGCCAGTTACGAATTTGTCAGTGATTCTATCCGGTACCGCGTCGTAAACTTTGTTTCATGCAAAGTTTTTACAGAGAACAATCTCTATGCGTTATGACTTGCCTCGCTACGAATTGATCACGTAGGTTATCCAGTCGACTGTTTTAGCTACGCGATGATAGATTCCTGGCTGGCCTGGCTGTGCACACGAGTAACCTGCTGAGACGATACCTATTAGGTACCATCGTCCTGTTTTCTCTAGCATCAATGGCCCACCGCTGTCACCCTGCAGATCATAGCATATAAATATATTTATTAAATGTGTTATTATTTTTGTTAATTAAATTTATTAGTTTAAAGTATTTATTAAACATGTTGCGCGTTAAATATCGTCGACAATCAAACATTGGTCACTCGAATCTCAAGGGAAAGGAAAGAATTCGAGTTACGAATGTTTCGTCTTGTCGAGAGAAAACTCTACTTGTAGAAGCTCTGCGAAAGCGTGAAGAAAGTTCTTTTTTCCATTTCTCTGTTTGTTGCTGCTTAATTAATTAATATCAATTGGTCATCAAAATTAAGTTCTAGACTATGTGAATTATTATGTGTAACAATAACAAAAAATTTTTTGAAATTTAGAAAATATTGTTAAAAATTAGAATTTATAATAATTATTGTTATCTATTATAATTAACGTCTATAATAATTGTTAAGAATTAGGATCTATTCTTTTGAAACAAACAGTCTCCAATTGTCATCACGCAGTCCCAAGAAAGATTCCGTATTCCTCCATAAACATCTCGGAAGAGATGCACATTTTTGTATTCGCTTAAACTTTAGCTCTCGACTAATTTTACGTCCTATATCATTTCCACTCTCTACTAATTTTATCATTTCCACTTATAGAAATTCCTTAGTAACTTTATGCCAAATTAAACTCACTTGGCAGGAGTCCTTGCCACCTCCACGATAACCGGCGCACATCATTTCGTCATAAATCACAACGTTAATCCCATTGGACCGGTGCCACCTCTCGCAGATTCGATTATCTATCACAGGTACGTCCACCGCCTGAAGAGTCTTCGGGCGTAGTCTCGACCCTATTCGGTTCAAGAAAATTCAGTACACGATGTCGGTCCACTAACGTTTCAGGTATATGTATTTACCAGCCTGCAACGCTCCCCATCCTGCAGCCCATCCATATTGTCCCAGAAAGTCTTCGTTCTTCTCAGGCAAACAGATCGGCGCTATGTGAGGCATGTAATGAACTGGACGATCTAATCGTAGAACAGCCACGTCGAACCTGGACAATGGACAATTTTATCTTACCCTCGGACAGTGAATAATTTAATCGGTCGATTTAAGGTAGATTCTCTTAGAAACGTCAGACGTGCGTATGTCTATATTTTAAAAATATCCGACACGTGCGTCTAACGCTTGTAGAAACACTTTAAAGTCGATGAGTGCAGAGTCTGTTCGGTTTCATAATGAAAATTTAATTTCTCGCGATTATTAAAGAACGACCTTATTATGGATTCCTCGAGGCTAATTTCTAAGGCCAATGTGCAACCTGTACTGGATATTTTATATAATTTTTCATATTATGTGGAATTTTATATTGCTAGATTTTCCATAAAAAAAAGTACAAATAGATAATTTAAAATGGAACTTACAGAGATCTCTGACAATATAATACATTCATTGACCGAGGGCTAATTGTTAAATTCGTCAAACGTTCACATACCTATCAGCTTGAGGAGTAAACTTGAAGTAAGGATGAACACGAATCTCTCTAACACCGAAAGTGTAAGCTGGTAAAGTTTCAGTAGCCGAATTGACTACATAGTCGCCTAGGGTGACTTGGACTTGACGAGCAGATGCCCTAGAGATAGATTACGTTAAGAAAGGGAATATCTTTACTTGTAGAATTTTTACGATCAAGATTTCTAAGTGTGTCTCAACGTTTTGCTAACATTGTAATTCAATTCATTAAGTTAATTGATATATTGATGCAGATCAGTAAAGTGCAGATATTTATGAAAATGATTAAATAATAACTAAATAATTAAACAATCTTGTCAAAATAATTAAAGATTTGTTTCGTCTGTTAAATATTTCTATTTTTTCACAAATGTATACAAATATAGTCCATTTGTCAGCTAAGAAACGATAACAACTGTAATGCCAGCAAAACGTTGAAACGCATCTCCCTTAAAATTTCGAAAAAATTCTACAAGTCGTAGAATCCTTGTACGTTCAATATTTTTTACTTACTTGGCTACACAGTGTCCAGCAGTGACGACGTGGAATCGATTAACGAGAGTGCCGCCGCACCGGCTGGATCCGATTCGTATGTACGCCTGAGAAAGTAGAACATTTTCTCTGTTTAAAACGCGACACGAGAGGCTGGAAATGATTCGACTTCGATTCGTCAATGCACAGAAATCTGACCTGCCATGGAAAACTGCCAAAGCCTGCCTCGTCGCCTCCAACGATTCTTCTCTGCGCGGTTTGCTTCGAGGCGGGAATCCCGCAGCCTGTAATTACGAGGATGTAGATTCTCTACTTTAATCGAAACACTCGGTGTTGCAGTGTTCATTCACGAGCAGCTCTTGAAGAGTTAGTATATGCGGAGTATATGCGGTGATAGTCAAAACTGAGTGAGCCTTAAAATTTGTTTAGTATTTTTTTTAGAAATTTTTTTATTATTTACGTCGAGATTTGCGAACTGTGATGATGATTCTTTCGTAGCATACAGTCTATAATTAATTAACCGTATATGTATATTATCGTATTACTACCTCAGATTTAGTCTTCATTTTTTATTTAGGTGTATGCTCACTTTTGACTCTCATTATATAAATACACTATTCAAAACGATTAGAGAATTATTTTCTATGTTATCAAACTTTAATTTTTTGTACCCTCTCTTTGTATTTGTACATTTTTTTAAATTATTATCTTTATTCCTTCGAGATATATTTTTCTTTTAACAATATAAAGATTGTCATATAGATTATGTTACGTGCAACTTTGACAAGTATAGAATAATCGTAATTTTTAATAAAATTTTATGTTCCAACAGTTCTTAAGTAAATCATTTTCTCAAAAGTTATCTTGAACTATAGATATATGGAATCTTTTTTATACTTTCATTTCTTTATTTAGCAACAAGATCAGTCATAGCAATAATCCTCTAATTATTTTAACCAGCATATATATTCGGACATTTTTGTACCGCAACGACATTTTTCTCCCGGTAGCGTTTCGTTAGCCTTCAAATTAGTATTACCGAATTAGACTTGGAGTAATTCAGTCAGACATTTCACGATCAAGTTACGAAGCAATTGTACGTTTTAATTCGCGACTTCAACAACTTTTAAAAGTTTCAAACGCGATTCCATCCAAGAGAAAAAGAAATTAATTAATTCGCGATTAATCAAACTCGAATCCTACATGTGAGAATGAGATTTACAATTGAAAATCGAGATCGTAATTTAGGGGGACGAAGGACAAATTCATTCCTCGCGAGCTAGGGAAACCGGAAGTGGATAACGAAATTCAAAGGACTCGCGTGACAAGAGAATCGTCGAAGAAGTGCGGAACGGATCCGTTGTTATCACGATGAACATGCAAGATCGATTGACATATAAGGTGAGAAAGGAGACAGGAAGATCGCGATACATGCAACAATCGAAAAAGGAAGACGAGAATTATTTAAATAGGATGGCGTACGTTCTGTTATATCTTGGAAGATGCGATCAGAGAAAGTGAAGGCATTCGATGACATGCCGAGGAAAGTGTAAGTGATAACGAGTAATTTACAAGTCAAGAATGTTTCGACATGCTGAAGAAAGTGCAAGTGTAATGTTCGTAGGACGAGAGAGAAAAAAAACAGCAAAGTAGAGTCGAGTCTCGAGTCACGAGAGAACGTGAAAGAATCTCTATTAATTTCAAGAAGCTATAAAAATTTCTGCAATTTTTAATAATTGAGATTTCTTTAAAAACCTCGTTTCTCGATCATTAATTCGTCAATGCTTGAAAAGAAAGTTTTTGAAAAAACTTATTCTTATTTCTTTATTTCTTTGTACATTGCTTTTCATAACTTCTTGAGATTATATAATTGTCTTAGTCAATCTTCAAGTTTTATCGTCAAAGAAATATGACGCGATAAGTTATCTTTGTTCTAAATTTATAAAGTCATTGATTTTGAAATCGCTTTGGCAATATTATTATTTAACAGTTTCTATTTATCAATAATTTTTAAAATTTAAAAATGTAGATTCGGTACATTCACGCTAATTTATCTATTTCATACATTGTCCTTTTTCTTTTTTTATAAATTTTCCTTACATTACTTTCTGAAAAAGACATTTATATTTTTAACGAGCAAATACATCGTATCGTCCGTTATAAATTCGTGACAAGTAGTTCGAGTTAACGAAAAATCTTCACGGTGGAGCGAAATGAACAAAATATGGACAGTCTCGAGTTCGACTGTTTAAAAAATTAAAAAGAATATGGAAAGGACAAAGATGTAGAAATGGGACTGAGAAAAAAATCCAACGACGCAACGAAAGAAAGAAAAAGGGGAAAGAGATGGAAGAAACGGCTTTTGTCCGAAAAGAGGAGAAAGTAACGTCATTCAGGAAGCATCATTCCAAAGAAGAAGAGAGCGGTGGTTGATCATGCTAGTGCAAGAATCGGATGGCATGCTTCTGTAGGAAGGACTTACGATCATCATTGGCGGTCTCCGTGTAAGTATCCAACGGAAGCGGCTGAGATTGATCTCTAGGTGCCTCAATCAGGTTATAATCAGAGCTATCTTTCGGTTCTTTCCGCTGACAACAAGCGTACATGATGCCACCGCAACTGCCGTCCAATAGGCCAGCGGACATCCAGCACATTAGAAAAAATTCGCAGCTTCGTCCGTCAGCGCACAACGTATCGTCACCCTTCCACAGCGGTCTTTTTTGTTGACGCGGCTCTGCACAAAACAGGGCAAACTGTTCTTTCTTCACCTTTCTCTTTCGCGACATTCTCCCACGAATACTCTCTTTTCTTTTCCCAGAGCGAACCGATCGAAATGGAACAATGGAAGGGCGTTGTTGCTCGATGATGAATACTCGTCTCTTTTTTACCGTTAGACACGTGCGATAAGACGAAAGCAAGGTCTGATTACTCCAAGCCTAGCTTCGGAATACTTTCGCAAGAGAAATGACACTGTCGCGACAGATCTTAATTTCTTGTGGTTTTTTTTCTAACAGCGAACAATCAGTTCTGATAGATTTCTGCCCGCCGCAGATAGATAGTGAGTCTGAAATTGGTTTTTCCCTATCGTTATCAGTCTGTCGGAAAATTCAGTTTTGAAAGGGGTGATAAATTTTCAAGTTTAAATTTATTTCGTGTTTGAATAGTAGAAGATACACAATTTTCATTTGTGAGAAATAATTTTATTTCATTTATGTAGAATTATTTTCCTATTACACGATTGTGTAGTTTTCATTTACTATTAAAAACGTTTTGTGCCTTGCTGAAGCAAACTTTAATTGGCAGAGAAATTTGGTTGTTATATCGTAATAATTAATATCATCGATTGAAAGTTCTATCAAAGTCGTTTCTAATGAAAAGTGATTTACATTGATTAGCTTTTGAATTTCCCACTTATTATCTATTTTTATTTAATTAAAAATTTAATATGAAATCAACAATGTAATAGATCAATGTAATCAATAATGTAATAAATATGAAATAATCTTTTGGGGATAATTTTCAGTTTTTAACTGTTTATAATATAACATGTACATATTGTTGTATTTAACTTGATATAGTTAAGTTAAGTTACAATCATTTCCCTTAAACAGATATACCTCTATGTATCTTTTACCATTTAAACACAAATGAAACATCGTTCGTTGCACATTGTTTAGGTTTAGAAATCTCCAGGTTTCCCTTTGCCAAAATCGAATCTTCCAACGAGAAAAAATGTATTTCAATTTCTAGTCTGTCAGAAACTGTTAGAAACTTCTTTTCATGTTGTCAACGGCATAATTGAGCAACTCGCGAGAGTATCAAGAAAGGCACGCAATAGTTTTAAAAACTGAGCAAAGTAAGCGTTATTTCACGGGGTGTCGCTAAAACAATTGCGATAAGGTTTAACGAAATCGTAAAAGCGACAGGAAAGAACGTTCGAGGGTCTCTGTCGTAATGACCACTGCGGATGACGGAAATCGTCGCCACGACGGAAACCGGTCCGGCTGGCACGATCGTTGCGACACGCGGTTAGGATATTGCGCCCGGGTTTAACTGTTTAATTTCCAATTATCCGGTTGGTACGAAATCCAAAGGCGCGATGCAATGTATCGGTTTCACTCATTGGATTAGCGAAAGAGCGGAAACGCTGAGCGAAACACGGGCTTTCAACAGGTACGATTAGGAACCACGATTCGTCGTTAAAGTCGCCCTCTCTGTTAGAACACCGATCAATGCCGATCGATTCACGGAGAACGTACCTGACTCTAACCTAGGATAATCGTCGAGGATTTGCTTTCGATGATCTGAAACAACAATTTCGTCTTTTAAACGAACAAGAAACAAATTTTCGGGCAGAAGTTTGTAATCGAGTGTGCTCGAATAGTGACATGAAATAAAATGGCTCGTTTTATAATTAAATCAAATTATTAAATACTAAAATTAGAGTTAAGTCTAACTTGTGATTGTTTAAGTAATAAGTTAATGACATTTCTAAATATTAGAGTTATTCGTAAGATGACAGTTTTCTTAATTCGATGCTCGACTCTTTGCTATTCAAACAGCATTCCAGTTAACCAAATTATTTAGGATTTAAATGTATTTCTGTATTATGTACATTTCTTTATTATAGCATTATATACTGATGGTATATTACATTTAATATGTACCAATAA
>KQ435711.1:2909990-2928435 GCA_001276565.1 Melipona quadrifasciata
TTCGCCGTTACCATTAAATCACTAAGAACCATAATATTTTAGAATTAAATTAACTTAAGTTCAGAGTAGGACAGTAATAATGTAGAATAGATAGATACAGAATAATAAATTACAAAGGAAGATTTCCATACGAGAAATTCAGAAAATTATGATGAAATAACTACTACTATTCGATTATTGGGGATCATGATAGTTTAGAATTAAATTGAATAGAATTTAGAATAGATGATAATATAGAATAGGATTAATAGAATATCTCTAATCAAGAAAAATTTAGAAAACGATGAATCATTAGAAGTTATAATACAATTTGGAATTGCTTCAACTTAGAAAATTCTGAAACATTAGAGATAAACTTATAGAGTATATATTTTTCTTTTGTAGAAAGAAAGGGGGTAAAATTAATCTTCGAAAATATTCCCATTTTCCAATTTTATGTTGTAATTCTAAAAAGCAGACTCTAAGAAATACGAACAAGATTTTGAAACAAGAGTTACTTCCTTAAAATTTTTTTCTAATTATATAAATAATTGATTAACTTATTGTATCGAATAATAATTCTTGTTGAAAGAAATAATTTAAATTATAAAATGAAATTATCAATTATTCAATACAATAATATCAGTTACTTGCAAAATACAAATTATTATTCAATTATTTGTAATTAAATACAAAATACAAAATAGAATCAAAGTTTTCAGTAATCTAGCACAAATTACTATAGTCATCTACGATCCAACTAAATTCTCTTTTCTCTATTTCAACAATCATCCAATGATTCATCTGGATTTCTTTCCCCTTCGATCTACGAGTTTTGCGTGTCTTCTCGATTGATCACGCCTTCAGCTGTTAGAATCAATTTTCCAAACACCGAAGGAGGAAGAAACGTTGCGTGAGAGAGCTCAACGAGCCACGCAGATGCTTCTCGACACGAATCCCTTTTTTTTTTATCAAAGTACATTTCAACTGCATCTGTCTATTTATATAGTGCACGCAATGATTCGTGACTAGGTTGCATGTTTGAGATTGATCCAGTTAATTTTCTGAGAAAACGTCGTCAGATATTTTCGATATTGGTTGAAATAGGATATATAATAGCTTGTAAAATTTTACACTTGAATTTAAACACTTGTCATGGGAAATTTTTATGTATATAAAATAATGTATATATAATCATACGTGTTGAATTGTGATATTGCTAGTAATAGATTGCAGATTTATGCGTATTCATATTTTGTCGTCAATTTTCAATCGTTTTACAACCACGAATATTCCTATTCGAAAATATAACATAACTCCAAAATGTACATACGTTATTGTACTCGAGCAAAAAGTACGATCATGAATACTCATATAGTTCATTTTGAACCACTCATTTTTTTCCACAATATTCTTCTCTAATTTTAATCGAAAAAAGAAATATCGTATCTCGTTTACAATTGCGCGAATCATCCCGTACGAACCGAAAGGAAAAATAAAACTTACAATTAAGTAAAATCGGAATTGGCTCTCCCTTTGACCTACTCGTCCTCGGAAAGCCGGAAACCATCAACGTCCGGCGTCGGGGGAGTAGAAAATAAGTTCCTGGTGCGCCGATCGAATGAATTCTTTCCCAATTGAACGAAAATATGTTGTTTGCGTCATGTTGGCTCCGTAACGAGTGAAAGTAAAAACGAGGCTCACCCGGAACCGAACACATCGATTATACACGCGGAGATTCATAGTGGTATCCGGACAGCATCCAGTTGTTGGTTGTTGGTCAGTTATTAGGGATATTAAGGAGAAGTGAAAATGTCAGACATTGAGCTTTATTGCCCCCTGTGGAAGAGATTGGGCAATAGTCAGCATAGCCATCGTGCCAGTTGCATTAATCATTAGCTTGACCACGTTCAAGTCAATTTAACCACGTAATGGTCCTTGTCACCCCGTTTCGTAATAGATTAAAAAATCCTCACCCGAAAAAAAAGAACGGTCCATTGTCTGTTGATCGAGGACCAGAACAGTCAACGAACGAGAAAGAACTTCAAGGTAAAGGAATGTCGTTAGACACGACAGTTAGAGTTAAGGAGAGAGGTGATAAGAGAATAGAAGTTGATATAGATTCTTCTAATTCCACCTACAATAAGTGATATTTCTTCAAATGTATATTAGAAAATATTGATTGTTAGATTAGATTTTATTTATAAATATTCAAGTTTCAGAACTAGCTAGCTGAATGAACTGACTAAAAGAGTTTGGGGATTTAGGGGGTTCATTTGAGACACAAATGTGATAAGCATTAATGAGCGTTTTTGTTGACACTAATTATTAATAGTCTGTGTTTTTAAACATCTAAGTTGCAATTGTTTAATGATGTATTGACCAATTTTCGAAGAAACAAGTAGGTAATAAATTAGTACAGCAATTGCTTTTCAAGCGTTTATAAAAGATTCGAAAGTACAAAATTGCACATTATTACGAAGAAACACGTAATTATAATGTATTAACTGCGTTAGTTTCATCCAACATCTGTGTCTAAACAATTAACAACAAATACCTGTTAATATTAGTTCTTATAAATACTAATACATTACTAATAGATTGTACTAAAGATTAACGAATTCGAATTTTAACGTGATCTTTTATATTATAATAATTATATTATATTATATATATTTTATTTTGTATTACAATATTAATTACATTAATTTGTCTATCGACATTAATATTAATTATCATTTTATTATCTACTTGTGTCTCTTCTCTGAAAATTGATCCATTTTTCCAATTCGCAACTAAAATACTTAACAATACATAGTCTGTCGTAAATTTTCAAGAAAAAAAGAAACAATCGATGTATAACGTCCTTGCCAGAATAGCATCGCGGTAGCGAGTGAATGGTTCGATGTGTTAGTAGGTCATTGGCTCTGTCGTGTAGATCCAGCAGAAGTGAAAGTGCACTTCTTGCATACAAGACAGTGTGAAGTTCATGTTCACGCTGTCACCCGCCCCGCCGGAAGTTCCATCGACCATCGACCATGTTCCTTTTATTCTTTGATTCCTCTGTTTAAATTTCATTAAGCGTTGATCTGATCAACAAAACGAATGATAAAATGCTAATAGACGCAAGAACCAGTATAGTTCATTATAATTATTCGTAGCGCGGCTGTGTAATGGCTCTTTCAAATTCGATAATCAATGTTATCGACAGAAGCCTGGCATGAACGAAAGAAAGAAAAAAAACGAAGTCGCAAGAAAAGTGAAACCCGGTAGAAAAGGTATTCCAGTTTCTAACTAGTTCCAAACCTGTTAGTGGCCTTGATTCTCTAGCTATTCGATAATATTTTCATTGCTATTTTTCTTGTTTCTTCTTTGGCGACATTCTCCATTGATCGTTGATCTTGGATCAAAGATTTAAAATGTCTTGTACGAAGTATTACGACGTTCTTCGAAATATATTATATTTGTTATCTACTATATTTTGAAAGTAGTTTCAACTGTTAAATGAATTGATAACCAATCTCTTATAATTTAATCATTACTAGTGATACCAGATATTAGTATAATAGAAATAAATAATAAATTAATAGCAATTACTAGTAATCAACATTTATAAAATTAATATTAATATTAATATCTAACATAATATTAATGTCCAATGAATTAAAGTTTAATATTAACCTAGATTTTTATATCAATGATTTTGTGGGTATTGTATCAATAATTAGTAATTATTATTGACATATTTAAACATAGAGCCTATTGTAAATTTTGTTGCAGTAAGTTTTATAAAATTTCTCAATAAATATTCTAGTTACTCTATTAATATCTGCAATATAGATATTCAAATTAATCGTTAACATTTATCTGAAGAATTTCCATTAACTTTTATATTATAACACTTCTTAATATTTATTTGAAGAAATTTCGTTAATCTTTGCGAACTTGCAACATTTTGCACTATTAATTCTAAATCTACAAGTTGAAAAAAATTATAAATTTAAATATCAAAGGGTAGGAAAACATAACTTTGTCACTCGTCCTTAGAGAGAAGACGAAATTCGCCGACATTTTGACATCACATATTTATCTTCATCCTTACCGAAGGGATCATATACATCATAATCAATTATTTCTATTACACACTTCATGCAAATATGATAGAAACTTCCATCATCGTTATTTCAGTTGTACGAATTGCAACAATTCGTACAAGTATCAAAGTAGAATAAGGTACGAAGATCTAGGGAAAAAAGGATCGCGAGAAAATGTCGGTTCCCTGAACTCAATCAAAGGCTGAAGGAAAGTGATAGAGGATTTAAAAAAACGAGGTAAACGGTAGAAAAGGCGATGTACAAGTCGCACGAACTTTCACCTTCCTACGGCTAGTACTATCATGCTGCCTTATGCTCGAAAGTAGAGATGGGATCGTGTAACTCACAAGTAGGCTCGAATCTCTGATCCTCTAGATTTAGATTAGATTTAGTCCTTTAGAACTAAAGTTTCCAACGGTACGAATTACTTATTATTCTTACAATTTCTCTTTGGGATTTCCCCTGATTATAAAGTAACTATAGTACTATTATCGTTTGCCCTTTTGTATCTTTCATTCTGTCAAAATTTGTTTTAAATGCGAAGAAGATGATATCGACAATGTATCTTTTAATTCAGAGATGTTTCATTACTATTTTTCTACACGATTTTCTGTGCGATTTTTTTTAATTTTCAACAAGAACATGCTTTTCCATTGCATATAAATATATCCAAATGTATCGCACGTATGCAATATGATCACTTTTACATTCAATTGTTTTACCTTTGGAACTTGTAGCGAAAGGGAGGAGAGACTCACTCTGCAGAATTCTAATTTCTAAGGTTCGAGTGCTGTTTGTAAAAGTTTCGAATCTTGCTACTCATAAATAGGCAGGCACTCGTTCTAGAGCTCGAAATCAGCTTGTATAAAATGAACGTATCAAGCGTACTCTTTTGAAAGTTTCTTTAACGAAACTTATTGTTAGTTAGTCAAACTTAACTCGGATTCGCAAGTACATATTGGGATTTAATCCCATCCCTAGTCGAAAGTATCGAGAGTTTCTTCTCTGGTCTCGTACGTCACCGTATACTATACGAGATACACGGGCACATAATTGTAGCTTCGTCTCCCAGCTGTTCGTGAAAGCCCACGTGCGTTGATCTCGCGCGTGTCTTTTCTTCTCTTTCTCTCCAACTTCTTTTCGCTATATATGTATGTGTGCTTGTGTGTCTTTCTCTCTCTCTCTCTCTCTCTCTCTCTCTCTCTCTGTCTCTCTCTCTCTCTCTCTCTCTCTGTCTCTCGTTCTGTCTCTCGTTCTGGCTGTCGTTTATACGTCGCGTTGGTGCTGTCCGGTGCCAGCCGATTGGCGCCACACGGGTGTCCGCATCCCGAATTCCGTGTGAACCGACATTAAGAGCACGATCCATTACTTTCTCTGCAAAGCGCACAGGCGCCATTTTACTTTCGCCGAAAGCAAACGGAGAAAAAGCCCAAAATAAGAGAAGTGCGTGCGTGAAATTTTGTTTTCGTCTCGATATCGGCCCCGTTTTCTTCCGTGGCGATCCCACCGGTGATCGAGAACCTAAATAACAAAGCACTGTCCTTTTCACATAGAATGGCGTCTAGTACAGTTTCAGAAGATCAACTATATGTCGTAAATAATATATCTCATTTCTAAATTACACTTTCATTCCACGCACAATTATAAATTGCATTTTAATTACAGCTTCAATACTTGAAAATAACAATATTTCTGAAAAATACAAACATTGTAATTATGCGTTGCAATATTGCAATTAATCCTTAAATCGTTAGGTTATAGATGTCCATAGTAATTAATGTTATACTAAAATTTTGGGCGTTTAATTGTATTTCATATCTTGTAGTCTCCACGACGGTGATTAAAGTAAATTAAAAACTCGGAAATTAAGTATAATTTGACCATAAATTGTTACAGTACTCGATGGCTCAACAATGTCGATCAATTATAATTTCAACGTTTAAAAATATTAACATCGCAGACAAGCTATTCGCTTGCTTGAAGAATTGATCGATTCTCTTAAAATCTTGAAACGCTCTAAACACTCTTGAACTTGAAACGTAATTCGAACGAACTGTAAAGCGGTAACTGCTGTTTATTTCGCGAAGATCGGCATTCGCGCGATGCGTGATCGCGTATATCACCGTAATTTCCGCGATACGGCAATAAACGATAACAAGCCCCGGAACGGGTTAATTCACTCGAGCCGCTCGGTTCGGAAGAAAGCGAACGAACAAAAAATGCGATCTCTCGGCGAGCGAGTGAAACGGGTATTCGGAAGCCAGCCTCTGGAAATGGTAATATCGTGCCGTACCGTTTTTCCCCCCTTGATTATTCGATAGAAATATCAGCGGCCTGATTGGCCCTTTAACGCTTTGGCTTTTGCGTCAACGGTGGATACGCGCGAGTACGCGTTCCACCTTTCGAAGGAGAACCGGTTCGAAGAAATCTGAACGGTTGCAACTTCTGCTCTTACTTCGTGGCCTTGAAACGGCTATACTTCTTCGCGGTCTAGTTCACCAGATCACCCTTTCATGACAAACACTTTCCATTGTGTAACGAGTTTGCTCTCTTCATAATTCTCCCTCGTTGCGTTTTCCCTCGCCGCACCAAGCGATACCACGCAAGTCAGTGTGGCACAGTCAGTCTCTTTCTAATCCATTAAGAGCAATATCAGTATGGCGTTGCAAACTACTCGAGTTTTTTGAAATTTCGTAAAATTGCAAAACCTAAGAGTCACCTTTTTCGCAGCTCGAATATTAAAGGATAGAATTTGATCGGTATCAATTAATTGAAAAGAACTCTAAACGAAAAGTAAATTGGTCTTTAGAGGGTTAAATGTGTTTATACATGCAAACGGGTGAGAATAAATTCAGTATTTTTGATTCTGATTTCTGCGGGAAAAATTTCATGCTGAATTGAATTCTAAGAATCTTCGACCAACGATGAAGATGCGGTGATTGTGTTATGGTTTAGAGGCATCTAATCATATCGTATAATGAAGTTGCAATTAGATTCGTTTTCAACTACAATAATTCCAAGATAAGGAAACAAGAAAGCGGCTACTTTACTACATGGCATGCTCATCAGATATATAAATTCAATTGAATATTCGTGGTATTCGTCAATATAATATAAAAATTAGGAGAAAATTAAGCAATAGAAATGATTTGGAAATGATCAAACGTTAATTATTATCAATAATTATGTGTAATAAATTATTAATGTATAATGTTAACAAATAACTACTAGAAACACATAAAATGTCGAAAATTCCAAATGCTCCTAATAATTCAATCATCAAGAGCAGTAGAGAATTAATTTCTCTGGATAGTGAAAAGTGAATTTATATCAAGATCCATGAATATTCAATCGATGGTACGCGTGTTATCCGACACACTTTTCCCCCAATTTCATCTAGGGCCTCAGATTATGTTGTTTATGCGCGAATTAATTTCTCCTAGAAAGTAACAATACAGATCGTTCCGCGATCGAGCGCCACTGGAATTGTTCTATCTCTTGATGAGACAGGAAAGGAAAGAATTGATTTTATACTCTGATATTAGATTAGGTGTTTGACTCGTTAAAGACCAACGTCCTATTTGTTTCTCAATCAATTTGTATCACAAGATTCTATTTTCTGATATTACAGCAATGAAAAGAGATTCCAAGAATTCACTTCACTTAATTTTTCCATCATTGTGCCTTTCATTTAAATTTTTCTACAATTTTATGAAATTCGAGTATTTATAATATTATGACGTATTATTACTTGGTTCTTGATCGATTGATCAAGATTGTTTGAAAGAAAAGAAACGGAAGAAATTAAGATCAAGCATAATGTAATAATATTATAAGTGCTTAAATGCTTATTGAAAATTAATAATATTTTAATATAATGATATTATAAATTGTTTTAATTACTCTCAAACATTATAAAATCATAGAATCGAGCTAAAGACATAACAATGAAGTGAATATTAAACAAATCCCTTGAATTTCATCAGTTCATTATTTAAAAAAAGTAATAGAATTTAGTATTGAATTGAAAAGAATTGCAATGTTAATCCTTAGTAGGCTCGTGAAGCTTGTAGCCTTCTTGATAAATTAGATTCCATCCTACTAGTAGAGGGTTAACTTTAACACTCCTAATCTTTGACTTCCCGCATAAATTCCTACTTCACGACGCATATTGTCTTGTGCACAGTGTTTTTCATTTCAGACTTGTAATTATGACAAGAAATTCTCCTCGTATGCACACAATATTCCTTGCATGTAATGAATCCTCGACATTCAAATATCATACAAGTTTAAACACGTACGCAATAAACGACATGTAACAACAAATATCGAACATGAACTTTTTGCACAAGAGAAGTAATTTTAATTATCGGAGATGTAATTTTATCAGACTTGCGGCTTTAAGAAGTCCTCCTGGAGTTCTGAGGTTAATTACAAGAAACGAGGCTTCGGACGCGATGGAATGGAGAAAGAGGGGTCGTTAGATGGCATACGACAAATTGTGTCGTGTCTGGTCGCACGTTTCTCTTCAAAACTTCTATCGAACGATGTTACGTAAACGGGGGAGTGGTGTTTAGGCAACCCGTAGAACGGTACCGAAGCGTGCATCCTTAATGCTTGTCCCCTTTGCCCGTCTCGTTTTGGAAAAGAACGGAAGTACTTTCACTGGCTACGAGGTCGGAAAGTTGAACATTTCGATAGCTACGGAGCCATTGCCAATTCGCCACTCGAGAAATCTCACTTTTCTCTCCCGATCCTCTTACTGTCCATCCACCGATGATTTCTTCATCGCCAGAATTTGCATGACGCTCGAACATCATTATTAGACATTACGCAATTTGTTCCATTTGCTAAATGTTATGACAGACGTTTTTCATTCCGTGCATTCTGCGTCCTTTTATCCTTAAATTTTTTGCATAAACGTTCATGAAAATCCACGTGGTACGTATCCAAGGTGGCCGATCGTGACATATATACCAATTAATTTACTAACTACCGAATATTGCAACCTGTGCTATATTTTCGACATTTTACACATTTTTGCACGTTACGTGCACTTTGTTTCTTCTATCTCTCGTAGAGATTACAGAAATATGTTAGATAATTTTCCATTAGATTAGAAAGTCTCAATCTTTAACATTTTTAATTAATAGTAAGTTATATCCAAGATGACTGTTTATATCTAAGACACTAAATTTTTACTAAATATGTAAATATCTCGCATGTAATTATTATACGATCAGAAAATTTCTTTTCTTGACGTTAAAAAATATTCTAGATTCTCTAACGATTTTAAAATATTTTTCCAATTTTACATTAAAACAGATATTAATATAAATATTAAAATCAATTTATACATATTACGGACACATAATTTTTAAGTAATTTTTTCAACTTCATATCGAAATTCACTTCTTCCATATTTCCAATAGTAGTATCAATCTAATTCGACGAGAAACTAAATCCAGCTGACCGAATTACTTTTCAATGACAGAAATTCGATTACTTCGTTGCACGCACGTGTATCATTAAATGATCATTGAATCTCGTTAAATTACATTAGCGTTGGATTTCTGTCCATTAATTTGCCATCCGTGGAAACTTGAATCACGACAAAGGTTACGAGTAAAAAGCCAACAATTTATTCGTTTGTAATAGCTACTTCGATCAACCGATTAAAATCACTAGTTTCATTTACCTATCTCACCGTTATGCACGTTTTGCTTCGCGAATCAGGTGATAGGAGCTTTCTTTCAAAAGCTAATCCCTTCTTAGACCTTCTCACTTTCACTCAATTTTTTCCAATCACTACCACTGTGTTATAATTTCGAACGCATCTAGTTCAATGGAGGCTTGTATAATTATTACATGTATTTTTAAATCACTTATTACTTGGCCAACATTATTTACTACTTTATTGTTATATTCACGTATATATTCATCGCACATTTATTACTCTGTTATTTTGTTACTTTATTTCATCTCTATTTAGTATTAGAAGTGGGAAAAGAAAGGATTCATAATAAATTACGTTGGACATAATCAGATAGAATTTCACCAGAGTCAAAATTTTTAATTTTCATCGCTCTGCTTCATTTTTACATTTCTATATTCTTATTTAGAAGTTAGTATTTTAGTATTTTAGTATTTAGTTCCCTTCTCGGCGAAAATTTCGACGAAACTTCGAAAAAGATCTGCTTGACGAGCGTTTACTCGTTACTTTTGTACTTACCGATCTGTCGAACCAACCCAATCTCGTTCTTGCAACCTTCTTCCGAGTATCTTCCGCTCTCTTCCTTCCTTTCAGCTTCCACGCAGCGGTTGCTCAAGCTTCGCCGCCGTCTCTTCTTCTTCCTCTTCGTCTTCCTCTTCTTCTATCCTGAACAGTCTTCACCACCATAACACAACGATTCTCACTGATGTATCGCGATCACCCTCGATCTACCTATCGCGACTATTACATCGAATCAATCCGATATTCATCATAGTCACCAAAGATCTTCCTCATGCTTCTTCACTAGCTTTCGATCATCTTCGCACTTCTCCTCTTCTCTCGAGCTTCTTTGAGAAAAAGAAGAAGAAAGAGAAACGACACGAACAAGACGAATCTACTTAGAAATTTCAGCGTTCCTTGAAACTCTGTTCAACTGCGTCGATTCTCTCGATTCACCAGCGGTTCTCCTTAATTTTGTCGGTCACCGAGTATCGAACTAAATTAGAATCGAGCCGAGGATCGTTCCAAGGAGGAGGGAAGATCCATACGATGGAGGGCCTGCACCATGTCTATCCTCTCGTCTCGAGGAGTCCCGATCGCCTGCTTGTCGTTGCCACCGTCCGCTACGTCGGCTCTCACTTTCTCCGGCGAGGAGTTTCATTTCGGTAGGTAAAACTCTCTCGCGTGTCTCCCACCAGATCGACACCGGCTGCCCGAGTCTTCTCCCTGTGTCTGATCGGACGGGAAGATCGAACCGATCGGAAGGATGCGATCATCCTTCGATCCACGAAGTGGTGTTTCCTTTTTCTTGGTAGTTCTTCGGGATCGTGGCTCACTGCGAGTCGATCTACTGACCTTCCTAGTAGCTTGCGACTTTGTCTACTGTGTCACAAACGAAGCTTAAAATTCCTTTCATAAAAATTAAGAAATATTACACGTAGAATGTTCTGCTTATCTCGGAAAATGAAAATATCTCACAAGGGATTGAAGTAGTAGAAAAAAGAATGCTCGGTGTGAAGAGATTTCAGTCTTCACTACCATGGTGGATCTTAATACGTTCAATATTTTTTAAGATGTTTGAACTTTTACAATTTTCGAGAATAAGTGTCCTTACTTTTCCACATGTATAATTTATAAAAAGCATCGTGTTTGGTTCTTAATAACTCGGAAACTCGTGGGATCAGGGATGTTTTAAACCCCTCCTTCATCCTTTTTACGGCAGTGTCAGGTTAAATAAAATAGAGAATGTCAGAGCGAACGGGAAGAAGTGAAAAAATAAGCAGAAGTTTAAGTTCGTTCGTTAATAAAATAGATGGATCGCGGTTCTAGTATCCGCTTAAGGGATTCCTCTTTAACAGGAGATAGAAGCGAGAAGAAAGTTTGAATAAGTATCAGCCGCGCGGGCGGGAAAGTTTCTCGTTAAATTGACAAAGGCGTAAATAAACGAGGCGCAGAATAGGTTATTAAACACAATCTTCTCTAGATTCACGGTTTATTATGATGAGATACGAAACTTGCAGATCGCTTTGACAAGTATATTCTTTTTCATAATTGTCATCTCAAACTTCAAAATTCGACGAGTATTTCTTTGAGATATATCACTCTAGTATCTTTCATAATTGAACGTTTAAAGTGCTTTATTTCACACATTTGTTCATTACAGTCGAGAAATCACTAAATTGTCGTTTGAAATTTATTATTTTATCGTGTTTGATTCTCTTTGTCCAATTTATGACATTTAGTTGTCAAATTTCGAATTTCTCTACATTTATGGGAAACTGGAAGGTGCAAAATGCAAATAGCTAATATGTTCACATAGATAAATACTTAGAAGCACTACGCGGGAATTTGAAATATTTCAAAGACATTACAGAAAAGATTATTCAAATATTACACAAACTCCCTGTATATTTTAATCAATCACAAAGTGTTATTTTATAGTGTTTGTTCTAAAATTACTAGCTAGAAATTCTTCAGGCGAACATTAACGGCAAAAGTGAAAGAGCAAAAGTAAGAAGCCAACAGTGTAACGAAATCGATCTTTGATTGAAAGATCGCGATCAAACTCGAAGCAACCGTGAAACATTTTCCTTTCCACGAGCTGATTTTCAAATCGTCTTCGCATTGTCAACACAGTCGGTAGCTTTCTTCCTCTTTCGACGGTGATTTTACACGGTTTGCTCGTTTCGTAAAACAGTTAGGAAGTGATTCCAGGTAATTAACTGTGGCCATTAATTCCACGGAAAGGAAGAAAGAAAAAGAAAAATAAACGCCGACTATTGTACCTCTGAACAAGAGCATGAAGAGAGAAACCTCGACAAGGTCGATATAGTTGAAAAGCGTCGTTGTTCGATTCGATTTACATCCGCGGGCGAAAATGTGAAAATCTCGTCGTCGTGAAACGAAGATTCTCTTTTACAAGAAATCTCTTCGCGAAGAAATCGATATCTAATCAAGCCGCGTGTGAGCAATTGGAAAGTCCGAGTAACATAACTCTTTGGAATCAGTCGAATCTCATAAGCTTTCAGCTATGAGGGTCCTCCGCGTTCCTTTTCCTATACGCATGTGCAATTTTCTAGTCGATTGAAATTCGTTGTCGTGACGACATTACACGCTGGAGAAACATTGTAAATGGCAATTGATTTCTATGCAACTTCCATATCTTTATGCGTATGAATAATGTTTGTGAATAATGTAAGCGATGTATTAATTTGAAGTGCTTTGACTCACCTGCTGAATACTACAGTTGAGTTTAAACTCGAGGAGTTTCACCTGTTGAAAACTATAAAGGCCATCCTGTGCACTTCTGCGTTTTTAAATTTTCCACAGATACACCAAAATTGACGATCTAATAGTAAAACAGCAACATTCGGATATCTTGATCCAAATCTTTTTCCCATTTTAAATTTCATTGCCGTGTTTTATAAACTCTCATAGGCGTTAAATACGTTTGTACCAAAGTTTTAGAAATAAATAAAATTTGTATTCATAACAGTTACAATAACCTTAAATTATATTAAATTACATTAGAGAAATCTTAATCTTAAATTACACGTTACTAAAAAAGAAACAATTGATTCAATAACACTATTATAAACGTTACAACATTATTATAAATATATAGTGTAATAATTTTGATGTTCGAATGTTACTATTAATAAATTATATACTAAAAAGCTAAAATACCCAACAAAAGAGAACGCTAACATAAAAATTTGCTTAAAGAAACACGTACTATTTGTGTCAAATCTGATTTAGACACACGCGCGTGAATATGAAATTATCCGCCATCCGAAGGATTAATTAGTGCTTGTATAGAAATCGTGTATGTACGAAATAGTCGAGTAGGAAACGTAGCCGAGAACTTTCTCAAAACTAGATTTCACAAGTATAAAGCTAGAGATGGGTGATTTTTTTGATCTCGTGCTACGTGTGATTCAAAAGGCAAAGGAATTGTCAAAAACGGTTCTCCACGGATCCTCTTTCTTGGCCCGCTGATTTGTCATCCACTTTCTCCGCTCTTTAAACGAATTATTCATCCAGCGATCATTAGGCCGCTCATATTTAAACGCTCGTGAAAAATTTCAATACACAATGTCCAGAAATATGATATAATAGACAAAATAAATAAATAAAACACAAATACAAATATAACAATAAACTTAAATATATTTGTATAAATACATAAAATGTAAAGGAACAAATTACTCATTGGAAAATTGTTTTATATACTAAACATTGTAACGTGTACTATAAATCTCTCGGATATTTTATATATTTTGTACAATTTTGCTTCTTCCAATTTTCTAGAGTATTATTTATTCATCTATCTGTATTCATTTCATTTTTCCGTTGTCCATCGTTGTTCGCCTATAAAATTTATCACTGTTTAATAATTTAAATCACCATCATTGAGACTGAGAGATTAAATGACCAATTCAAAAGAAAAAGGACTCTCAGTTCTATCTCAGACATCGGGATAAAGAGAAATAATACGTCGCAATCAACGTGGAATTTTGCAATTTCATCGTCGAACTAGGAATCATAACTCGTTTATTTAGAGACCGAATGGTCTAACGTCGCTTTTGCTCACGTAACATCCTGGTGTAAATGTTTTCTCCCGCGTAACTCTGTCGGAACGCTTACATCCGTTTCGGCGACGTGTCCCCTCAAGGACCGCTACGTAAGACCAAGTTAAAAGTACTATGAAATTCTCGGAATCTAAACAGATCCAGGAACTCTGTAAATATCCTCTAATTAATTCGTTGAATTACAAACCTTGATCGCGTTCTATGCGTGTCACACTGGCAAGAAGAAGTGTTTCAAGAGAAAAGAATGTTCCTCGAGTAGAGAAGAAAAATCATCGTTCAAACATGTTCGTTTCTTGCAACCAGAGGTTGAGAAATTTTACTCACTGACGGATATAGAAGAGATAATTTTTTCATGAATTGGAACAGCAAATGAGAATGACGAATGGATGATGGGTTTTTATGCATTCATAGAAAATTTGAAAAAGCACATAATTTCACACAATGCAGATAAAATGGAAAAATATACGAGATATGTAAAGTCTAGTGCTTTCTGATGACATTTAATGTTTTATATTCTATGTGAGGGTGTGCTAAAGTGATAGTGTTTCTTATTTATTATATAAATGCTGTTTATAAGAGCTTTTGAATTTTCAGTACAATTACATTTTAATAATTATTCAATTACAATTATCGACTAGATTTTCACTTAAAATCAAAACTACATTCTAATTGTCATTTTTAAATGTCATTCGTACATCAACTTGACTCAGTGTCTTGACACCAAAGGAAATAATTCATAATAATTCGTTCACTTCGTAGGTACGAATATAATCTAGCATCTATCGGAAAAATAAAGAATCTATTGTCCAGAAATTAATCACGAAGAAATTAATACTTGTCAGTTTACTGCTCATCGTTCCACACTTGCACGCGAAACTTTCCTCGTTTTCATTCATCAGAACGAGAGTCTACCATCTCGGGCTACTAATTGTTCAATCTCTAACAGCTATTCTAAATAGCCAGCTAGTCAGAAAGACATCCGGACGTACGAAGACGAGCGCATTGCGTGACAGTGTTACAAGGTAGCGTATCGATGAAGAAAGTAAGAGCGTTTCAGGGGACGGAAGTGGTGAATTTAGGTGACGCTGTTACACAGTGTACGAAACCGACGAGGCGAAAGCGGTCTCCAAATAAGTTCCGAACTACATCGCCTACGACAATATTTCTTCCCGTGACTTATCCTCCGACACGTTGTCTCATTGTCTCCTTTTCTTTCCCCCCTGCAACGATCAACGATGATTGAAGGAAAAGTTTCATCGCATTTTTCCGCCTTTTTCGTTTTCTAGGTTGTCAGGTAACGCGTACACACACGAGCGTTTGCACGTGTATATTATCAAACTGATCTACAATTGGGACTTTCTTGTTGGGAATCCAATTGTTCCACGAGCCCTGACTCTCGATGCCAGCTGAAATTCCGGTCGGCATCTATGTAATTATGCGCAAGCGTGAAATTTATCTTGGTCGTGTCACTTTTGCGCCATTGTACGTGGGATATTCAATGGAAAACAGCGTTTTTTCTGCGATTCAACCAGGTTCCCAGGTTAAGGTCACGTTTTATTTACACTCCCTCACGAAAGTTTTAGAATGCGTTTTAAATTTTTCATGTTCAGCGTTCGTGTCAGACTTTCGTCTCTCAAACTACTTTCGTTCTGGAGGGAAAAATCGTACGCGTCATTTTACTCACAAAGAAGCGTAACTAATCGTAAGCTTAACCCAATACTTACCGACTTAAGATCGAGAGTGTTGATGGAATGTTTCAACGAAATACGCTGCTTTTTGATCGAAACTAGCACGCATTGAATTTGCAACTTGTTGTTGTACGCCGAAGGGGAAAAAACTAGGTCGACACTGACAGAAGCAGAAGCAACAACATTTTATTCATCTAGACGAGTCTGTGGTGCACCTCGCACGCAGCAGTCAGTGCATAACTTTCTCCGTGAACTGGAAAGTCTAATATTTCCTTTGCACTCCCTCTATATAAACGGGTAAACGTAAATCGAACAAAACTTTCATCGTCAAAATCGCAATCGTTCGATCCAGCAAACTTCGAAATAACGTGACAAGTAGAAATTCGAATGGAAATCGATTCGAGATGACAGTTTGATTAGTTACTTTGACGATGCATATAATTTTTCACCAAAGTGACTCAAACACCTGTGTAATAGAAATTTTGAACGAATGTACTCGTGCGTAGATTTCACAAAATTTAAAGTGAAATATCTCTTGAATTAATGATTCTTCGATGTACATATTTTTGCAGAGAATATCGTGCATAAATTAGTAAATCAAAAAATATATTATTATGTTTTTTTTAAAGAACATGTAATTTTTGTTTGAAACATTTTTAAATAATTTCGAAGTTATTTCAACTCGTCCTAAATAAAAAAATACATATATATTGCAATCTTTGATCCCATTTAATACTCCATATTCTCATATTCTCTTATATTCTTGCCTCATTTGTCCAATTTGTCAAATTGATACGGTAGTAAAAAATTTAAATTGACGAAAAGATAAATAGTCAAATTTGCCATTTATTTAATCGTTATTTTGTTTTTTTTTTTACTAAGAGTGAATAAATTAAATTTCCGTTCAATTTCGAAATTTCGATTGCGTGTTTATGTTCGACGTCGTTCGTACCGTGAGAGTTAAAGGATTGCGTAGGACCACGTTAACGAGATTGCATTCTTCGAAATGACGCGGAAGCACCGACGTTGGAAAATTATAACGTATCCCATGTGAATCCATGTAAATGATCGTATTTAGAAGTACGCTTTTTCCATTACTGACTGAGTTTCCCTTCGTATAAGTAATAAATCGATGTTTACCGCAAACTCGGACGATAGACACGGTTAACGAACTGCAATTACGTCGAAATTGCGTTTTCTGCGCGTTTCCGGCCGATTCTGTTTGCTCCGATTACAAACACGTCAATATTTCGTTATTTCTCCGAACGCGTGAGTATATAAATCGTCATGATTTTGTAGAACGAACGACAGCGATGCTTATTTCAACGACACAGCCGTAGCTCGGAAAATCGGAATCAATTTCGCTGATTTGCCCGTTTTCATGAAATTACACACGTGGAATTCCATTGCGTGCGTTGCATCATTTACGAAATGATGCGACTAGCTCATTATTTATGCTGCTTCTGTAAATTTACAGTTGCTCACCAAAAGTATTTGAACATTTGATATAAAAGAATATTTATGAATATATATATATATATATATCGTGTGTGTTATAAAAATTATTATATCTTGGGATTTTATTGATTCTATACAACTATCTACGAGTTGTAGATAAAAAATTTTCACTCGCATTGACATTCGGACACTAACATAATTTTATAAAATGAAATCTTTGTAAAAACAAAGTGTCTTCGCCGTCATCCGTTACATAGCTACAAAAACATGTTGGAATTAAATGAACGACACATTTTGAAAGTAGTGGCTTTAAAACGAGCCCAAGTTCATTATTGTACGATTTTACAAAATTGTAACAGTTGCAATAATTCGTGGGCAAACATTAATACAAATCACTCTATATAATTTACAAAATACAGAGTTTTCTTCTTACATAAAATTTACAGTGTGTACGATAAAAAATTAATTAATTTCCTAATTATCTAATTAATTATCACTGAGCGTTCGTGGGAATTTTTTACATCTGCCAACTTTTGTTTTGTTCACTTTTCATTATATTAATTAACCAACTCTTTATATCTCCGTACTAAAGAGCTTTTATCTCGTATAAATAAATAAATTGAATTTCTCTGATTGCACGCTAAAAGTTCATTATGATAAGAATAATTAACGTATAGTTAAAACGAGGGAAAGGAGAGAAGTTGATAAACGTAGGAAATTCGAAGGGGAAAGTGTTATGGTTATGGTCACGTTTGGGGTGACATCACCATAAGAATGAAATGATGTCACGCAGTCGTCGTTGCAGTAATATTATTTACAATTTGCACCAACGCACGCGGAATTAATTATGAATACATGGCTATATATAGGGTAATTCGGGCAACTGTAGCAAGCTGTATCTTCCTTTCCTGGTTGAAGTTC
>KQ435711.1:2934918-2946655 GCA_001276565.1 Melipona quadrifasciata
TCCTTTCAGAATTTTTTAAAATCAACATCGGTACTTTTGTTGTGTTCTAAGACGAAAGGAACGCAACAAGATTAAATCATCGTATGTCGAAAATCAAGATATGAAACAAATATAAACGTAAATAGTACTTGAAAATTGAATAACAAGACTAATAATTACAGCACTGTATTCATATTTTATTATTTTCTCTCGTCACGTGTATTTCATATAACATATTGTATCTTGTCTTATTTCGTTACATTATCGTTCTATTTCGTTCGTCTTATCTCGTATTTCGTAGTATTTCTCAGAGAATTGTCCGCGAAGATTAGTCCCCAATTAGTCGAAAAAGAAAATGATGCTCCAATGTTTCCGACTGCACTTGCAAAAATCCACAAATATTACGCAAGCGGAACAACGAAGTAAATATAAACTGAAAACGGGGCGATAGTTTAACTCCCACGCGTCCCGCAATATCGCCATTTAAATGGAACGGGTGAAAAAAAATCAAAGAACGATCGTCGCGGAATTAACAGAGTGTATTTAAAAGGATGGTGGTATCGGTTCGGCAGCGAAAGAAAAAAAGAGAAACGCATACACAACCAGGCTCTACGATGCGTAAACCGAAGCTGATATATGTATTTCGTATTTTCTGCGCGTATCGACGCTCGTTAGAATCGATCGAAAGCAACAAATCATCGCTAAGGACTTTTCGAAAATATTGAAACCCACTCGTTCCCTCTGACGCGTTTCTCCTCTCCGGTTCGTTTCGTCCGCGTGAAAGAGCCAACGAGTCCTCGCAGATGTCTGCAAAGGAACAGAAAACCAGCTAGAGTCGTTGCTTGTTCTTTCGTGAAAAAAAGAGAGAGAGTGAGAGAGAGAGAGAGAAATCGTGCTTTGAAACGCGAGAATTATCTCTTTGTACGTGTGCAACTTGTACGTAACGTTTACAATCTCGCGACAAAGGGGAGAGACTTCCTCTTCGCGAGGAATTTCTCTGACGATTCCCGTCTCTGCAGAGACGGAGAGGAAAGCACCGTGAACTCTTCAGACCTCGAGCAATGTGACAACGATTTCATCAACTGCAAAGTGCCGTGAATTTGTATGAAATTTTATACGGAAGCTCCGCTTCGAATAAACAACTGTATCGAAATAATTATTTTCAATGGCACAAAGAGCTAACTACGTTTCGACAACTGTGCGCTATGAGTGTGGCTGCCTCTTGGTATTAGACGTTAGCCGAACTTTATAACGAGTGTCGTTAATAATTTCAGTGAGAATTCGTTCGGCATTTTAAGCTCGGGATCATTTTCTGCTTCGGTGAAATTTATACCGCGTTTACGAGCGGAGAATGTCACCCATTGGTGATTTCAACGCTGGGACATATTACGTACTGATAATTGGAAAGTTTCGATTTTTGTCTCTCCTCAACCCTCGTTCGCTCCTTCTTTTTGCAACGTGCAACGTATATCTCCTATATTTTTGATAACAAAGTGTTTAATCCTCGAATAATAACGCGAACGTCGTATGACTGTGCCTAAAAATGACAAATCTTCGGTTAATGTGCATTTTAAAAGTATCAGAAACACAGTCTTTTTTATTTCTTGACACGTTTCTTTTTCAACTTTAACATTAAAACAAAACTTTTGTTACCTTTTTTTCGCAGAGAAAGCAGAGTGTCATAGAAAATTCGTACATTTCTCTCTCCGCCTACGTTGCTATAAAATATTGGAATATTTTCTGTTCGGATGATTGAAACATCCTTTGTTTTTTCAACAAAATAAACTTTGTATATTTATCTGAGGAAGTCGTAATTATAAAATTAGTTTTTAAGTACAATTAATCACTTGCCTTGCGATCCCCTTTTTAATTTGTTACTTCGTATCAAATGTAAAACGATGTATAATTTGTATTTGTTAATTTAAAGAACCGAGATTTAAAATTCGAAATCGCAATTCGCATCGCGAATATGTCAAATTGACGACGACAGTGTCTTTCTTCTGTTATTTTCGTTATCAAAAATGTCGAAGATGTATGTTGCGCGTTAAAATAAAAAAATAGATGTTACGCGCGATGTCACGGATGATAGATGTGCCATGAAATAATACGATCTTTTGCGTCAAATTGACGCAAGGGACGGATGAGGGTCGACATTTAATACCAATTACATTTGCACAAGTTGCACCTTCTAAATTTTCCACACGTTCCTCACATATAGAATCTTTCACAAAGAGAATTCTTACCGACGGAGTAATCCTACGGTAGAAGATCGAGCTCGTTCCGGTTGCTGACGTCGTTCTCTCGATCGAGATCAACTTGATCCATAAAGTTGAGCATCGCGCTGAATCGATTCACCGAGGAAACAGTCCGATAGTCCGGTGGCGAGCGTTTTCCGTATCGACCGCCCCAGAAGAATCGATCTATCCTCGGCACCTCCACTTCCACCAATTTCGGCAACGATTTGCTCGTTTTCTGCGAGTTCTCGTTGCGACCGTATCTGCCTCCCGACACGTAGAAAGCATCTGAAACTGAGACATTAAACGTACACGGGATTGTCAATTGCAATTTCATTCGTTTATCTGAATAATGATTAACTCGCTAAATTTCGTGCGAACGCGCAAAAGTGAGAGTAAAATTTAGTAAATACTCTTGTAGATTAACTTAGCGTGTAAATAGTAAGTTAATTGTCATTCAAGTTCCAGTTGTTAAATAAATCACTGACTTGAAATGTAGCTGATCGGTTAATATGGCAATCGTTAATAATTAGACTGCAGAAACTTTGAAGAAAGAAAACATAAAATTAGAAAAAATTAGAGAATGCACGTAATATTGATACGTCATGGACAATTTTCTATCTCAAGATTCTATTCTCAAAACGAGTTTATTTGCAATTTACCAAAGCAATAACTTTCAACCGATCTACAGCGATTTAAAGACAGATTATTTTGTTCGTTGTTAGTAGATTGTGGATTTTTGAGAGTATGAATAAAAAAATAAAACTTTGGCAAAAAATTGTTTGTACAAATATTACTGAAAACATTTTACTTTGAACATTTTATGTATATTTGTATTATATGCAAGTTTGTATTTAAAAATTTTCTATGAGTGCATAATATTCTTAGTGATGTGACAGCCAGTAGAAATATTTGGAAATTTCTTTAAAATCTCTATCCAGTCGACGACATGTTGTTTTGATCTGTTATGCTCTGCAAATGGAATACGTAATTTTATTCCGTTCGGCTCGAGGTTTCTGTTATTTTGTCAAACAAATCTAACGTCGTGTTAATTAAATCGTGTGTATTTATATCGTTGAAATTCATTCCAATAATTTCAAATGTCACAAACTCAAGCGAAATTGTTAGATCTCTTAGATCTTTGATGATACTTTCTTGCACTGTTAATATTACGTGTTATTAACGCAGATCATAATTAACCACTTACTAATTAAATGATCTGACGACGGTCATGCAAAGCTAATTCAAACACCACTGTCTTATAATCACGTGTAATTACGTATTTGAGAATTTGAATTTCTTATTTATGACTAGACATTTCCGCAAATGAGCAACAATGTGTAGTACTTTGACGTAACGAGTGGTCTTCAATATCTCAGCCGGAAGTAGCGAACCATCGTTATCCAAGCTCCAAGCTTCGTAAAGTTTCCAGCATATTACAATTTCCACCAGACGGCTCCTCGCTTTTTGTGTCGCACGAACGCCAATAGCTAATTGCTTCGTTGAATCGAATTTCACAAGAGCGTTCTTGCGAAAACAATTATCATTGACTGATCAGGTATACGAGACAACGCGTATTTTCTTTGACCCGTTGTTACAAAAAGGATAAATAGAAAAGTAGCAACGAAGCAGAAGACGAGATGAGAACGGCGAGGGAGCAAAGGAGATATGTCGGAGAAAAGATTCCCGTAATTGGAAGTACGAAGGGAAACAAAAGGAATCGAAGCGCGGTAATTAATTACGCTCCCGTCCAATGGTCTTGGGACAAGTATACTACGTGCATTTGTTCCGAAATTGGAAAAATTAAATCAAACGGATACTCCGCGCGGCAAAGAATCTGAAAAATATTAATCTACCGACAATTGGATTGGATAAATTATAAGATAAAATTCTTATTATCTATATAATAATGATATACACGATAATGCCATACTATGGTATTATAATTTATTATCTGTTATATGCAATATTATAGTATCATATAGTATATATACTGTAATATTATCGTATTATATTAATAATAACAATTCTGTTACTACATTAACAATTATAAAATATACGTGCAATTGAATAATTTTAGCATCTATGATGAATGTTTTTGTAAATACGAGTATATTGTTATTATTTTTAGTTGTTAACAAGTGGATGTGAAAAATGAAATAACATACAATACATTGCAATATAAATTTACGATTATTGATATTAATAATACACGTCTGTTAACGACATATTGTGTGTCTTTGTCATGAAACGTGAAACAATGTACAATATATCGTAGTTAGTTGTAATTATTTGTCGCATCAGTGTCAAATGAGAATTAATTCAATATATCAGTACTCCAATTTTCTATTTGATATCAATTAAAGTATATCAGTATTAGAAACTGATAAAAAAGTTAGTAGATCAAATTTTAGTTTTATCGATACTTCCGATTAAAGCCATAGCCAACTAAAGGGCTAAAAATTATAGAGTGTACACCCTAAAGGGATGTACCTACGTCGAAAGAAGGATTGTACCCACAGGAAATTCCACTCCCGTTCGCGCGATTCGGAAAATAGACCCGGTTCAGAGTTTCAGAAAGATCGAGCAGTTGGAAACCGAAAACTGCTGTAATTGGAGAGGACCGCAAAACGACCGCGACTCTTTTGATCGGAACATTGCGCGCGAAATGCGTGGCAGAAACTGAAAATACGAAAATACGACACTGGAAAATTAAAGGTGAGCCTCAACGAGCGCAGAGGAAAATAAAAATACGAACACACGACACTGGAAAATTAAAGGTGAGCCTCAACGAGCGCAGAGGAAATAACAGACGCGTGCACGTGGTATCGCAGAAACTCGAACGAGCGTGCTATGAAAGAGTTGATCAAGATGGACTTTAATTACCAGAGAAGGCGCGCGAGTAATTCTCAATTAAAATTTCCGACGACGATAGAATTAATTCGATTGTTTCAGAACGAATGGTCAGTGTCCCAGAAAAAGAAAGCACCGGTCCACCGATCGTTCGACGTATCGTATGTCAATTGTGCTTTTTATAATTTTATTGCTTACCCGCGCGTGGTTCCTGCCTTTTACCGTACCGGCCCTGAATGTAAAATTTCTGCTGAGATGCGACCAGAGTTAAAACGGCACACGCAACCCACAAGCACATCACGATCTCTATATTGCTGAAGCACGGTACCAATTGCGTCTTCCTGCACCGTGAAAACATTTTCCTTTTCCTGGAAAGAAGGGAAATACAACTGTATGGAAATATCATCACCGTTGTTCCAACTGTTCTCGTTCTGTTCTCTGCTTCTTCGAGTGTAAAATAGCCTACAATTATTTAGAAATAGAGAACACTGAAACATGTTGTATACTGTAAACTACACTGCTGTCATTCTTTGCACGTGAAATATTCTTTATCGCGAATGCGCAATTTACAATTTGCCAAAATGTAAAAGTAAATCACTGAATGTGTTATTTTCGTGCAATAACAACGCGTTATTTATTTTTCTGATCTTGAAATAGTTTAAAAATATGTTAAAAATAGTTTAATTTAGCAATATTGCAAAACGTAATGTAATAATATTTTTATAACGTAAAATATCATTTTACAAATGCAATATATAGACATTCTTACACTAGATATTCCAAAAATCACGTGAAATTGATTAATTTCGCCGAGTTATAGTCATTAAATTTTTAACACAATTACCTTCTTAATAATTGTATCGCTATTAATATACTTTCCTTGTACGTATCCGCTCGCAAATCCTCGAGCAAAATCTTACAATTCGCAACAAGGAGTGTTACTCTCTTCTCTCTTCGCGGTTGAACCGTCCGAACTATTTTTTCATCGTCGATACTTGGAAGGAACTTCACCAAAAACGAAAACGAAGAGGATTCGACGGACGCTGAGGGAATTCTTTCGTTCGGCGATGAGACGCGTCACGCTTGGAAACGGAAGTTGAGGAACGCGAGACGCGGTCGCAGCGAATCGGGTGAAAAAAAGACGGTTCTACGTTTCCAGACACGTTCCAGGGAGGAAAAAGTCTTGAAACGCGGATGAAGCAACACGTAAAAGCAACTGCGATGTACCATGATCCGTGAAACGCTTTATATAGTCGCTCCCAACCACCCACGAAGTGTTCAGGCACCCCTAACGGCGACCAATAGCGCAACAGCATAACGTGCCCTCTCCTCGCTGAATCCTCGATGATTTTCCTTCTGTTTCACCTTCTGCTGCCTGTTACGAATTGAACAATGACGAGATAATGACACCCGAACGCAGGTGAGACACTTTCGTTGTGCGTGGATTAAACATTTTTTAACGAGTGTCACGCTCGCATACTCGAAAATCTTCAAATGTTTAAACTGTCACAACTTGGTGAAAGGAAATCGTGCAACGATCAACTGGAGCTCGTTTCAAAGCACGAAACTTTTCTTTTTTTTCTTCTTCTTCTTCTTTTTTTTTTTTTTACATCTGAAAATGCCTCTTTTTTCTGAAATATTTGGAAAATTTTTATATAGCTGAATCCACTATTCCTTTATTGAATGCAAATCAAGCACGAGTCCGGTACAATTAAATTTCACAATTTGCGTTCGATAAAGCAGCCAGAAAAGAAATCGTGCGAAAGAACCTTAAGCCTGCTGTAACGATTCTTCGAATCGTTAACAAATTCCTCGAATTTAGGGGAAAAATGAAACAGTAACTTTCATACGCGTTGTATTTCGTTACAGTTTTTTTTTCTCACTCGTTAAAAGTGTGATTTAGACACGAAAGAATCGTCAAAATATCCCGGTTTTATTTCAACAACATTTTCAAACGATCCCTGATGAATTGAATATAAAAAGTAGAGAAAGGAAGTTGAACATTTCTAAATTTGATCGTAAAAGGACTATTGAAAAAGATGCCGTTTCTTTCACGTTGATTTCGCTTCCTCGGAGTATAAGAAGCGAAGCAACTTTCAAATGTTCGTTAGCGTAGAACTAAAAAGCTCGGAAGAATTTAGCTTTCATCTTGTTGGTAAAAGCTTTAACGTGAAGCTGCAGAATGTTTGTACATTTTTCTCCAAGGAACATTTATTCTCGCTGGGAGGAAAAAACTCATTTTCTCTTAACATCTAACCAGATGATCGTGCGCGATGAGAATAATTGCTGTCCAAATCCCCGTTGGAAACCATTTAGCTACCCGAATAACCTTTTAACCCGCGAGATAGAAAACGCACTGTTTCCCCTACGTTCGGTTGAATTCTTTAAGCAATTCGGCAATTACTGCAACGTACATAATTTTATTTTTCCGAACTGACGTTTAGAGTGTCTCACTTGCTTCCCGTAAACAACGAAGAAACATTCTCTTCGGTGGCGACTGATCATCAGAGCCAAAAGTTGAATAAAAATTGAATAGAAGTTTTAATAAATTTTCAAATAAAGTTGAATTGGAAACCAAAACAAACTCGATTCATCGTCTTTCTTCAACAGGTGCATCATTTGTACTTGAATTGAACCGAGGATTTTTCTAAATTAGCATGCAAAGACAACGCGAATAATTGCAAATTTTTGGATAAACTTATTAACGAAGAAATAGTTTATAACGTTCTTCTTCGCGCTTTGAATTATGAAATTGGATAATCAATGTGACATTTGAGTGAGTCAATTCTAATTCTACGTCAATCCTTGGAAGATGCGATCAGAGGGAATTAGAATAATACTGTTGATCAGAAGGAATTACTGTATACTGAAATTTACTGTATATTCCTTTCGAAAATTGACTCTCGCCGTTGAGTCACAAATGACCGTAGTTATTAAGATACATTACTGCTATTCTTTATTTAAATTTCTGCTACTTAAATTTATTTTGTATTTTATATTTACAGTTGATAACACTACTTTCTGTTTAATTTTGAATCGCTACAATTTTTAACGTTATTTCACATTGACGGAGATTGGCAGCAAAGTTCGATAAAATTAAAAACTCTAATATCAATTTGATTTTAAATTCTTACGGTCTCCGGTGATCCGCATTGAGTGAAATAACATCTATTTAATTTAAATCTGCGAAATTTCATTCACACGCTGACGCGAGCGAAATTTCACTTTGCATCCTTTTACCAAAAAATGGCGAACAATTCGCCCCCATTTAATGTAAATCCGATACCAGGGATGTACCTGTGTCTCTCTTTACACAGTTAACTTTTGCAAACGTGTTTCACTTTTACGCAAATTCTTTTACAACACGTTCCACTTATGTTTGCCGACGGTTTGCAAAATGTGTGAAAGTATAAAAGCGTAAGATTCACATGCTTGCGATTAATTATAGGCACGGGGCAGGTAATTAGTGCAGCTACGTACATCGATATCACGGATCTGGATCAACAAGTGACGTGGAAACAACTGCATCAATATCAAATATTGAATTTATTCTTTTCTCCATGAATTTTAATGAGTTACCTCACATAAATAGGCATTTCTAATTGCAAAGGTCGAGTCTCTTACACACTTCTTTTCTTAAACATACATATTCTTCGTACAAGAAGAGGCTTACGTATATTACAATTATATTTACAACAATGGTCACAATTGTATGCATGACACACGATTAAATATGAAATATAAAATATATTTATAATTACAATAATCATTAATTATTAGTTCCAGCAGTGGAATTACAATATCTTAATTCTAAGAAACCATCGTCAAAAGAAATAACAGTAACGCTCAAATTGTCTCATTCCAGCACGTTGTTTCTTCATTTCTCGCAATCTCAAGGAAACGTGCAATTCCAGTTTTTACTTGCAAATAAATAAGACTGCGGATTTTTATTCGTCCGTGATTTAATTTAATTTAAAATGTAAAATAAATTTAATTATAACGCACCACATAAATTTATACATTTAGCAAAAAGAAATTCTCATTTCACTAAACAAAGCTTTTCAGATGCACACGTCCGCAGGAACTGCTTGCTGTAAAAAGTATTAAGAACTAATTAAATTTCTTTCGTCCCGTTTCTTTCTTCTCGCTTTTGACACAGGTTGCAAGCTCGTATTTTCTGGCTTGTTTAAGAAAGTTCGAAACAATTACGCAATGCAGCATAATACAACGAATAAATATATTTCAAATACTACGAACCAAAATTAAACTAATTGCATCGTCCTTTTAAATGAATATTTCTATAGGTCCAGTCGGTGTAAACAAACTTTCGATTTAAATCTATTGATTCACAAATTACTACCAGACTGCAGATTTTTGTGCACTTGTGAAAAATTCAAAGATACAACAACGAACAGAATGCACGTAAAACGAACGAAACCAATATCTCGGTGTCGTTTCTGTAATTTTGCAATTGCTTAAAATTACATGAAACTCGACAGTCAAACGTTTACCAAACGATTTGAGCGTGTTTGAAGACGTCAGACATAGAACGTAATAAATATATCACATGTACATTGTGTCTGTATTTAGTAGATATTTGGTACGCGTATAAATGACTATATAAAACAATTCTAAAAATTCTGTTTTTCGTAGGAGGTGTTAGGTGCTAATTAAATCCCTTTCCTCTCTTTTCGTTTCTCGCCTTTGAGAAAAGTTGCGAAGAGTACGATTACATCAATTGGATTTTCCAGGTTGTCCCAAGTCCCGCTCGAGAATCTGCCGAGTGTGGCGCTCGTAAAACGACCACCGCATAAAACGAACGACGGAAGGAATGACTTCTATGTACGCATGCTCTTTATTCGCTGGCCGTCGTCAACGTGATCTTGATGGTCCGGAAACCAACTGCCCGATGGACATTCTTGGTTTCAAAGAACGTGTAAGACGATCGTTTACGACCGGAACAAGATGCATCGATGGTCGATCGATTTTTAAAGGACAGAAACCATCAGTGAACCTACGTTCTTCTTAGCGCTGACGACTTTTCTTGGAATGGAAAAAAGATATTTTTATCTTTCGAAATTCCAAGTATGAATGTAATTCCATTAACGTAATTGTACGCAACTCTACGTTGAGAAAGAAATACTTTGTTCAGAAATGTAATTTTATATAATAAAATTTGGTCATGTACTACAAAAGTATGTTACCTCATTCGACATTACCTTGAAATACTGTCCCATTAACCTATTTTATTTTACAAATGAATTAATAAATTTCTATTCTTATTTCAGATGAAATAATTTTTAATTTCAGTTGGTATCTGTCGAAGCAAGTTATTATTTGTAAGAAATTATTTGTAGAAACAAGTGCAAAATATGATGAAAACATTGTTCAATTAGAAATATAGAATTATATGAAAATACTTCATTGTATTTTGTACTTGTTTATCTTTGTTATCTTTATCTTTGGTTGAAGTTATTTGTCGTGTTATTTCAATGAATAATCTCAAGTAATAAACAATTCATTTCGTTTAAACAAGAGATTTGTTATTAAATTTATTATTAAATGTATATTCGTTTCGTAATCATTGTTATCCTTCTACACTCAAAATAATCTCGCTGCTTTTGGACTAATGATTCTGTAATCTACTTATAGATACACAGATATATTAAAAATTCGTGATTGTGTCACTGCCAGCGAAAGAGAAAACTATCCTTTCGTATCACTCCGCCAGCGTTAAGGCAGAATTAACAAAAAGCCAGCTTGACGAATTAGAAAATCTCCACGACGAGACAGTCTTCCTTCGGTTTCTACCTTGATTAACACTCTACCACCGAAATTATTCTGGACGCAGCAGCCAGATTTCTATCCTCGCCAACTTGCAGCTTCACGATACAAATTCCAGTAGAAATGCGAAGATAGATGCAGGTTGCGGCACTTGTTGTACTGACTTTTGTACGTATCAAAAGTTAAAAAACTATTCCTACATCGTTGTATAAAAATATTTTAATAGGACAAGTACTGTAATTACGCAGTGGTACTCGTGTAAGTGCAATTTTGTAATTTTTTGTAAGAATTGTATCGTATTATTCTGCTGTTATACTATTATATTATTATATTATATTATACCTGATAATATATTGATCACTACGATAATGATATAATAATGTTATAACACAACTCAAATAATATAACATTGAACGATTTTCTAACTTTAAATGTCAAAGTGATTGGAGAGAATAATAGTATAATACATAATAAAATAATTTTTAGTGACTTTGAAATATTAAAATATTTAGTACAATGTTCAATTTTAAATGTAGTTAACTACGTTCTTTTTAATTTATAATATGGTTAGAATGATCATTTATAATAGCAAAGCGATAGAAACGAACAGTTTTTAATTTTTTTATCGAGTGATGAGCTTCTTCGTTTTGCATTGATAAAATACATACAGTTTAGAAAGTGTACCTATAAAAATACACGTACCTAAATTTTTTATGAAAGTCACATTTATAAAGAAATGATAAATAAGTCTCATAAATTACTAAATAATTGGAAACATTGTACAATTACTTTTTTAAGTAATTTTATTTTTATTTGTTTGCTTCTTCATTTATTATACTTGTGTAAATTATAGTTCTTATAACAAATTTATGTAAATGTTACCTTAT
>KQ435711.1:2962823-2986234 GCA_001276565.1 Melipona quadrifasciata
AATATTTTTAATTACTAAATTATTAAATATTATTAAATATTTAATTTTAAACTTCTTTTGATCCATCACTTTGTATTTTCATCAATGTTTACTTCAGAAATTTTCTTTCAAAAATCAAAAATATTCTTATCATTGTGGCTTTTATCACTTATACTGCATCGTGGTAGTGTATGCATATAAGCTGTTCGTAGTAATTATGCATGGATAAGCGTGATTCATATATCATTCAATTAGCCCATCATATTGCAAATTAACAATTTTGCATTGGAAAAATATTCTTGCCAAATGCATGAATATTTCATTATATGTGTTAAAATACCAAGAACAAACTAGAAAATTATTATTCAAAGAAAATTTATATGACAAGCGAACGTCGAATGTTCCTCTATACTTTGTGCGACAACGAACAAGTGATATCGCTAGTAAAAATGGTCGCCTACCAATACGTTTTATGTTTCTTTCTATAATTTTACAATATTAATGATTTGAATTATTTTATATCTGTGGAAAACAAGCGTCGACGATTGTTTAGTGTAGCGCGAATGGTACAACGATAAGTATGCAATGAGTAATGATGAATATCACTGCTTTCACATGCAGATTCGTTATTAATAAAACACAGCTGGATGCAACACGTTTACGATCTACTCGTGCATAATTACTTCATTTCAGCGCGCACGTTTATAATGCCGATTCAAACATCGTGTTTATTCTTGTACGGAAACAACGATCACTATCGAAGGAATGACTGTGAAACGAAGTATATAAAAAAATGTATATAGAATATAAAATATATAGAATATATACAGAATACGTGTAGAATATATACATTGTATTCAAACTCAGATTTATATTACTCTTTACTTATATATAAATATTATAGGATATTTGTATCATGATGAAATTTTATATCTTGTATAAAAGAACAATCTGGAAAATATCCAGATTGATTAAACAGTTGAAGAAACTCGTGATTGAACATCCTTAACCTATTTTATTTATATTCCGATTCTCCTTCATCAGACAATAACCTATACTCGAGAAAAGACTACTAAAAGAAGCACAACCAAAAAGAGCGTGTAAACCCATGGACGATCGTTCAAACCTGGCCTTGATGATGTTTATTCGCAGTCGACCTACATATTTTTCACGAAAAAAAAAAAGAAGAAAATCAAATATACGTAGGTATTTATTCATGGAAGCTTTCGAAGGTAAACATTAAATTTATACGTCAAGATTAAAATGCTTTCTTCGTCTTATCCTCGCTGTCTCTCCGATATAGTTAACCAGGAGAGATTCATGAATTTTGGCACACAACGGGCCGAATTATTTCTGTCCGTACGTTACAGGAAAGGGTTCAAGTGTACAGCGTGAAAACACGATACACAATCGCTTCTAGTCGGTGTGCAATAATAGATCAATTACATCATATGTATGTTTGAAAACGAAAAACAATATAATGGAGTTCGCCATGGAGAGACGCCATGAAAAATCGAACAGCAAGAATTAAATTTGGAAAACTAAATTGGTCGGACACCTGTTGCATACGATTGCGATAATCGACGATTTGCAACATTTAGTCGTGTAAACGAGATTGCAGTGTTTACTCTGTCACATGAATGATCACATGAAAGTTGTTGCTACGCAGTGCCGAGCATAATTTAAATAGATTTTTATTTAAATATAGAGCTATTTCTTATTTCAGAGTTCAACTATGAAATTATTATTATTATTATTATTATTGAATTTATTTATTAAGGATTATTTCTTATTTGTACTGATTTAAATAAATTCATCAAAGTAATAAAATCAGTTGTTGTTTACGACTTTAATTATTATTTATGCAAGATATTAACTATAACAATTGAAACAATTATTATCGCGATTTCGGAATGTTCAAACATGAATGTTGAATGATGCCTACACAATGAACTAAATAGACTGTCAACTTGTTTGAAAGAAGAGTGGTATTAAAAGGAAATGAACTACGAACTATTTGCAGAAAAAGAAAATTAATATTCAAGAACTCTTTCATTAGCTAAAATACAACGGATAAGAGAAAATTAAAAATTATTTATTATTTCTGTTTTACTTAATCAAAGTAAGAAATAACGATAATAAAAAATTATTAATGATTTGAATGATTAATGATTCTGATTATTATCATTAATGATTAAAAATTATTAATGATTTGAATGATTAATGATTCTGATATTTAAATAAAAAATCATTAATTTTCCTAATCTTGTTGATACATATAATTATCCATGACACACTTGTAAATACCGAAAATATGAAAAGAACACAAGATTCGAACCTTAAGTCCACTTTGACAGTCGAGATCTATCAATCAACCTGTCGAATTGTTATTGTTAAATATCTTCTTAAAACTCTCTACTGGACGTGTATAAACAAGATTTAATCCTTAATAAAACCTTATTTGTACACATGAATATGCAGAAGAACGTCACGAAGTAAATCGAATAAATTAGTTTTATTAAATCCTGCTGTTCTCCTATAACTCAAAATGAATGTTAATTAATTAATTTTAATTAATCTATTTATTACAAAATTATTTAGATAAAATGGAAAATATTTTCAATCTTCTCCAAATACTAAATGTACGTTTCAAGCAATTTCTAGAGCATTTCTAAACATAAACTCGTATAAAGAAACACAATAAAGAATAAACAAATACCAGCAGGTTTAGCCCCTTATGAACTCATTTTAGAAAACTATCAAGGAGAAACATTTTTCGTAAATATGAAATGCTATCTTTCGAAAAAGAACTTCTATTGTAAAAAATTACACATATAAAATCCTGTTAAGTAATATTACCACGTTTATAGAACGTCATAAATGTAATATCAAGGTATAGACTTTAAATGATTAAAGTATAAAATTCCACAAAAAAATCAAACAACTGTACCATGTACAAAAAGATATGTTTCATAGAAAAATGAATATAATAATGAAATAAAATAAATATAATTTGAATAGTAACATGTGTATGGTATGCACGAAATATCAAGCTTTAATTGTCATCCGACCATTCATCAATGACATTACTTGAGTGCGCATAGTAATAAAGTAATTAGATTAAATCGCGGCAAATAGGCTCAATTGTTATCTGTTCACAGTACGTGGAGGAGGAAGGTCCTTCAAACGGAATCATTAAGCACGATTTACATTAGCGTGGCTAATTAACACGGCCGAAAATGGACGTTTACCACGTGTACTTGAAAGCAACTTGCGTGATAGCATTCTGTTACACAAGGAACGATATTCATCTTTTAATGTTGCAATTTGTTGATTGATCCTGACGGATTAAAAAAGTCCGCTTTAATTCCCTCACGCGATGGTTAGTGCTTATCTGTTATGACGAAGTCGTTAATTCAGTTAATTTTCTAGAATCACCAATGGGAATAGCAGTCGATAATGTTCGATAAATTGTTGTTATGAATAACAATGCTGTTATGCTGTTATGAGAACCGGAAAAAGAATTTGCAGAAATTACATTGTATCACTAAAGAGAAAAACAAAAAGTGAATATTGTGTAATGACTTGACAATTATGATAAATAGTGGCGAGCTTGAAATAAATTTTAGCTACTGCGAAGTACTCGTTATAAAAGTACTCGTACATTTGGAATAAAAGAACATTTATTTCATGTGCATACTGCGCGTGTAATTTATATTTTACAATATTCTGAAACTTTTGATTTTATTAACATTGAGACATGAGTATCGTGAAGAATTGATCTGAAAATGATATAGAAGTCACAAGATTATTTATTGCAAATAATTTTATGCTAGTATTTAGTAAAATATTAATATACAATATGAATAATAATTTTAAACATATTAACGAGTATTAAAGTCCCATTGATATATGTAATGAATTGTAATGGTTATTTATATAATGTTAAGTATTAATATTTATGTAATGTTATGTATGTAATTGTATGTAATGGTTATTTAAATATTTTTGTCAAATATATATTTTTATTATATTCATAAAGTGTCCGCATGAACGTTACAAATATGAACAACTAGCTTAATTAACATGCTTATGTGTGCCAAAATTTGACTATAAAAGATCAAACGTCCAACGAAGTAACTATTGTAACATTTAGAAAGTGAAACAAATCTCTTTTAGCTCTATTCATAACGATATGAATTTGAATAAATTTTTGTAGTCCAATAGTTATTAACGAACAATAAAATAAACGAAAATTAATAGTGAAAAGGACAAGTTATAGTTACTTAAAATATACGAAAACAAGAAGAAGATATATATTTATTATAATAAAGATTTATCTAAATATATTAATGTTTTATAAATATTATAACGTTTAACATATATGTTTATAATTACGTATGGTATAATTTGTATATATTTACGATTGTACCTGGTCGAACAAGTCGTTTAATTTTCGTGTATTATTTCGTGTGATTGTAAGACCAGAACACATCGTGCAAATAGAAAATTGAAAATAAATAATAATGTGGCACGAACACGTGTATTTATATGTATTTGTATATGACACTTACTCTGTCATTGTGTTCGCCATATCAATTTCCTGCCGTTTATCTTCCGAAACGCAACGATTTTAAAAGTAAAATATGTACAATATATATCACAGTCTATTAATCACAATGCTGTGTGTTACAAGAGGAAATTCGCACGTCATTCTCTTTTTTCTCTTTCTTCACGTGCGAACCTCTTTCTCTTTCTTCTCCTTCTTTCTCTCTTTATTTTCTTGCCGTCTTTGTCCCTTCTTTTCTTCTCCGTTTTTCTTCCTACTTCTTCAAACAAGTTGACTATCACTTAACGAAATCTCACGAAATTACGTAGCGTTATTCGAAACAGTTTTCGTTCACTCAGGAAATTCTTAATACGCCAATTGTGCGCCCTATCTCGTAGAATTCCATTTGTATCTTTTTCCATGGACAATATATCTACACTGACTGTTTTGGCCGCTTCTGTTTCTCCTTCCTCGCCAATGTTGAAATTTCGTTAACAAAGCCACTACGTACAAAAATACAATAACACTTGCACAAAGACCGGAGCAATGGAAAAGAAATTGTTTTTGATCATCTCTCCTGGCACGATGCGCGTGAAGCGAATGTACTCACAACTGCCGGTAAAGCTTTATATAAGCACGAGCGACCTGCTTGAATCCCCGCTGACCTGCGCAGTAGAGAAACGCGCGAATTTCATCCGCGCGCGCATGCGTCCTTCGAATCGGCGCGCGTTCCGCGAAAATTTCTCGAAAAAATGAAACAAGATCCAATTTATCTCGTAAACGAAAAGAATTCGCTACGAAAAAGAAGCAACTTTATTTATGTCAATTAAAAGCTATTAAATGAGATCAAAGATCGTGTTACATGTTTTTGAGAAAAAGAATATTCTGGAAAATTTAACAAATATGTCAAGCGCTGTAAAGAGTACGTTAAAAGTCCTGCGAAGATATACTTGACAAAAAATTGTCAAAAAAAATACTTGGAGGGATGTTGATTCTATTAATGTCATTTTGATTGTATTTTCAAGCTACTCTCATTAAGAATAATATGAAATGAAATGAAAATGAAAAACAAAAGGGCAAGTTAAATTTCATATAGGCAGAGGCCTACTTACAGACATACATACATTTGATTTCTTTTTTAAATCGGAAGTACACGCTTGCGATGCGCAATCTACATTCGAATCGATAAGAACAATCACGAGGATTTGATCATTTGTTTATCTGAGAAAAATAGGACTATATCGTTTGACGCTGCTACAACAACTCGTGACTGAACTTGTCACGATTGTTATTCGTGAATTACGATATTGATGTCTCCTTCACATGAAATGTGCAAGATGAGATAAGCAAAAATTCTTTTTTGACACGCTTTCATAAAATTACTGTTATCAACAGATAAAATTGTCCAATACGAGCTCGAGAAACAATATTTAGCTATCAAACATGTAATAAAAATAAACATGATATGCTATTACAAACAGATTAAAAAAAAAAAAAAATACTCACAAAATAGAAAATTTCTAGAGATAAATTGAAGAAGATACGAATATAATAAAATGGATTTTCTTTATAGTTTAAGTTTATGTCATGTTTTGGTTTGCTTGCATACAATAACGAATCGTATGAATAAGACAAGCAATAAAATCTAATCAGACATAGAGATAATCACGCCGAATAATCGGTTTTATGCAAATACATTTATCGCTAACGATGACGTTTTCACCATCAAACAAATAGCTCGGCTTTGTGTTTAGTATATATAATAGAGTTCCCCATATCCGAACTCTCATTATTCAAGTATGTACATGGGTTCTCTCTACTCTAATATCCAAACTTCTATCATTTGAACATTGATAATAGATATCCTTTCTTACATCAAATTATTTTTATACGTTATTTTTATGTTTGCCGTATCTTTTTATAATTGTAAAATGCACTCATTAAAATGTGATTAGCAAATTTTTTACTGAAAGGAACAATATTGAAAGAGTATATAAGAAGTCATGTTTAATTCCACAATAAATTAACGTGAGTGACAGAAATCGTAGACATGATTTTTCCACAAACTGAAACAGCAAACAAAAATAACGAGAATGAGTTTCCGAAACATTCAAAACATTCAGAAAATTATTTCAGAGAGTTAAAATACAAAAAGAATATGACTTTACAAAATTATTTGTAATAATTAGGTAAAAGTTAGGTAATCAATAATTAAAATACAGATTGTTAATTTTCTTAATCTCTATTTTTGTAATTTTATTACAACAACAAAGTTGTTTTGTTTTTCAGAAAACTTTAACTCAGTTTTATCTTTCTATTAGTTTGAATATATGAGACTTCACTGTATTTTACTTCTTCTTAAAAATAATTACAGATTCTTATGGAGAATGTAAAGAATACGGAAGATGCAGAAATGCATAGAATACATATAATAATCAAAAATATATAAAACAATGTATAATATTACAATATATAATAAGCAAAAACAAATTTCTATTTAGGTTCTATTTCTTTAGATATGTTCATACAAATTTAAAAATAAATAAAAATGCATTGCCTATTATGCGCGTCTACTATACGTTCTAACTACGCATTGTAAGTCAGCGTCTGTCTTCTTTTATATTCTTTGAGTCATTTCTTTAAGCTGCGGTTTTATCAAAGTGTCTGATAGTAGACTGCAAATTTTTATGCAACTTCGTGTTTTTCTAGAGACAATTTATAAAATCGAACCTAAGTATTTCATTTGTTAATTATTAAAAGAGGCATTGCACTTTGCTATTACATAGTTTTTCATGATTTGTATTGTGTGCATTTTTGCATTTTCAATTTTTTCATAAATTCGTAATTGATAAGGAAATTTCCTCTCGAGAGACACAAGGATGATTCACTAATTAAATAATTATTAAGTAAATACGTAAAGCATAAATAAAGATAGTCGTCAAAACAAAAATAATCGAACCATGAAATATTAACCATCCACGAAATTTCACCAATTGCGAGTACAAATTAATTTAAGTTTTCCAGTTTGTGATTAAAACGAGTGCACACGAAGAAAGTAATATATTCGCAATCGTTTCAATTTTACTTGAAAACATATTCACTACCGATCGTAAACGTTTTAACCATGTTTTTTTCAAACTATGATTAGACAAGCCCTAAACTAATGGCACGTTATTGACCGATTCACCTAACGAGCACGGAAAATAGCCAAACAAACCAATTACTTACATACATCTCATTGACCGAACTGGATATACATGTGGTCGGCCTCGAATTTATCCAATTTCTTTACCTTTCGAAAATGCACCGATGAAAAGAACGTTCTTCAAGAGTACTTACTCGCTGAGAAACGAACGTTCTTCGGTAAATGTCTCGTAATTCCTGTTCCTGGACATGTCGGCAAAGGACTGAACACGTTTGCCGGTTATTGCGGCCGATTAAATTATTCTCGGTGGTTTATCGAGTCACGAGTTTCCCCGTATCAAGCTTCAGTCATGTGCCTCTTGCGTCTTTTGTGTCTTGTTTTATTTAATTTTGCTGATTTTCACGCGAAGAGTCGTGCTAGATGTTAGACAAGCTAAGGAAATCGATCGATCTATCGTTGATTTTCCGTTTTTCCGTTCATACTCGGCGATCCGATGGAACTGATGATCCAGATGATTCAGATCGATATGACATTCCGTTAGAATTTAAATTGGATTTTTTTAATGGAATTTTCTATGGAAGATTTAGCTTTGCGCATATTACGAATTTCTTTAGTAGTTATTAAAGTTTCCACTGACACAGACTGCCACGTTTATCGATGCACTCTTATCGACGATTACTGATAAGTTACGATAATCGGAAATGGTTTACGTACTTTTGATTACGTAAATTTGATTCAGACTCTCATCATAGAATTGTACGAGTATCTCACCTTCGAAGTTTCTGACGTGTTTAATTTTTGAAGTGTTTATAAAAGAAGATCGATGATTTTGACCTTGGTGATTCTTCATTTAATTGTACTAATAATTGATTAGTTGAAAATCTCCTTATTTAAAAATGATGATCATTTTTAAGATTAGATTTTTAAGTGTTTGCGAATGATCTACATGGCGAATAGTTAAGAAAACAATCATTTTCAAAATCATCTCTAGATTGCAAATGTGTATAAATAAGGGATATGTTTATCAAGATCAAAATAACTGTATTGATCTTCTTTAACATTAAAAAATTTAATGACCATTGAGAATGACCATCTTCCTTAATCTTCTAATTTTTAGTTTAGTTAAATTGAAAAAAGTATCATTACTCACCAAGATCAAAATCACCGATGATCTTTTGCATGCACTTAAAAATTTAATCTATCCTTTGCTTTAGATACGGAGATTAAATTTTAATAAAATTAAAAGAGGAACCACTCTTCAACAAGATCAAAATTACTGGAACGATTTTCTTTTGCAAACACTTCAAAAATTATTTGAAGAATGAAATCGATAGTAAACAGAGACAAAATAAAAATGAGAAGAATGAGATATGTGATGAATTTTCTCATTGATTTTGTACTTATCTACTGCGTGAATCGTGAAAAATGTACAAAAAAAATAAATGATGGACACAAAATTATTATCTGACTTTTCGTTGCGACACTTTCAGCACTAAGCGAGAAAATAATACAAGATCGTGCCGGATCAATATTCAGACACCACGTTCAGATTAACGTGTTGCACAATCTTTCGTATTCTGCAACGATCCGCGACGTCCTTCTATGTTACTTGCATAATTATAAAGGAAACATATGATCGGAGAGAACACATCGTGTCTTTATTTATTCAAATGAGAAATTTCGAAGATAAAAGTATTTTCTATTGTATGCAGCAAAAGTAAATATACCGTACTTTGTAACAGATACGTATGTATTTTTATGTACATACATCACAAGTATAAATATTACAAATGATGTCTATCTTTTTGGAAAAACAAAAACAGGGTCAATGTATTTTCTTTGATATATGCAGCGATAATTAAAGAGTACTTTAATTATCGTTGTATAAAATTGAAATGTAATTTTTGTTTGATTATCATTTTAATTAGTTTAATTGTCATTCAAAAAAATAGTTCAATTATCGTTGTTCAAAATTAAATCGACTCTTTTTTATCGTAATCTCAAGATATTTATGGATCTATTTATATTATTCCGTGTTTTTTCGCAATAATTACCACAATTACTCAACTAGAAGTAAACATAAATCAATAGCCATAAATCTCGATGTTGCGTATCAGGAAATTCAATTTTTTTCATTTAAGTCTGGTACTCGAGTGTTTACTTTCACTTTGTTGTAAATACATCATATTGAAGATTTAATATTTATATGGAACATCTTGGGAATGATTAATTAAAATACTAAAATATATACATCCAAATAACTAACACAAGAAATTTTATTTTCATCAAAAATTTTAAGATAAAAAAACGAGGAATTTGTTAGAGATAAATTAGAGATTAGTAAAAATATAAAGAGGAAGCAAAAGCAGAAAAGTCTCGAACTCAGGTGGATTATTATTGAACAAGTTTCTCAATAAAAGGAAAAACACTCAGGCAATGATGAGTTTGGCGCAATTGGTCGATTGCTTCCTGATTTACGATTCTGTAGAACTCGTAAATTATGTAATTGTGTGTGTGAGATCGAATCTGAATCAGTTTTCGATCTATTTTCACACACGTGTATCATGGATTTTACTCGAAAAATGTAGACTTATTATTTTAATCTATTTTCATTACTGAGTAACGACCAATCAAACAGGAAATATTCAAAGTTTTTAGTCTGCCAATTTGGCAGTGAAAAATCTTACTGTTACGTGAGCCAAAAATTCGTAGTTATTTGCTAATGCATTCTCTGGTATTACTGAGTTATCACCTATAAGAAATGGTTCTAAAATTCGTCGAGATATTTCGAAAAGAAACGAAGAAATTTTGAAAAATACATTCCTAGATCTGTAATAAAATATTTTCAAATATGTGAAACTAAAGATCAATGGAAAAAATTCATTTATGATAAAGAAAGAAATTCATATACATTCAGAGATTATCTACAAATAGATAATAATAACTAAATTAAGTTAGTTAATGAATATTAGAGGTTGAAAATAAGTATAATAGAATCATAAGAAATATAAATATAACAGAGGTTGAAAAGAATTGCAGAATTGATCTCTAAAGTAGAGCAATGAAAAATAATTCTTCGAACGAAAATTAAATTAACGTCGCGATTGATACAAATTGATACTACGAAGATATTAAATCAATTGCCTGTGATACAATTATTCAAAAATAGGTTCAAAAAATCAAAATTGGGTTCAAGTATGGTACGTGCCGAGAGACTGAATTGATCGTCGTTTAATTAAATAATCAGATCAGAGGATAATAGTTGCTGAACTCATACGCGTTATTCACTGATTCACACGATTCGATTACTGATCACGAGAATTACACGAGGATTTCTAACATTCTAATTGAATCACATGTTTAGTCCCTGGAAAATCACGGAAGGTCTGTTAGAGAATTATACAAGAACCGATCCTCTGTTACATCAATCTTAATCAGATAAACGATACGTCTTGATAGAGAAGCAGTGATGTTCGCGAAAATAATATGCATATTCTGATACAATCTTTTATCAAATCGACGCGGAATTTAATCAATGCCAGCTTAAGAGTTATTGTACATCCCTTTAAGTTAGCGAAGGATCTGTCACAAGATTGTTCTTCTAACTACTCTGTGTTAGAAAAGTATAGAAAGGTACGAATGAAATATTAGCTATATTATTAGCTTAATATATTATCATGATACTATTACTAGTACTGATTATTAACATTAACACTTAAATAAGTTTAAGTTAAGTATTAACTCAGTACTGCTATCAATGCTAATTATTAGTACCAATATTATACAATTGTTAGTACTCTGTACTATATAATAGGCTATACTACATTATATTATTACTATTGCTAATATTAATAATTAGAACTATTCTCGATATAATAATTACTATTAATTACTGATACTAATACCAATATTATTGTATGAATATATATTATTAATTTAAACTAATTTAATACTAATAAACTAATCAATATTGATTATAAAAATTATATTACTTTCAAGGTTGAACATCGATTACAATACAAAGTGATATCTGCTCTTATTCTAAATTGTACGAATTTATTACGTGTATCCAAGCAAATAAATATGTAATTTTCCTATCAAGTAGTGGTTTTACGAGCAACGTAGGCGAGCACGAATCATTTCACTTTCTGGACAACGTCAAATACGAGTCACGAGATCCGATAAGAATTAACAAGATACTCTCGTGACCTGACAATGAATCACGCGCTATACAGCCTTCCGAAAATGATATGATTGATAGGGACAAATTCTGTTATTTGTTCACCAACTACGTGACGCAAATTTCTTAGATCTATCTTTAAATATTGACCGAAGGGATTTGCGACAACTTGAGACACAACTGTGAATAGGAAATAGTTTCAAAATATGATTCGAAAATCGAATCGATTGTAAAAATCTAATTATGAAAAAGAGATAGAATTTTGGAAGGTAAAGCTTGTTAGAAAACTGAAACGAGGAGAATGATCGTTTACTTTGCGTTATTCACATCACTTCAGAATTTTAATTTCGTTACTGTCAAATTTACTTGAAATTTTAAACGATCCTATAAATGCACAAAGATTCGTGATCTGCTTGTAAGTTAGAAATAATAATACTAAATATAATTCATATTATCTTTTTTTATTTTTTTCATTATTTAAATTTCCAAACTTGCGTAAATTTTATTCTTTATATTTGATTTCTAAAAATGTAATTGTCCTATAAAGTGATAAAATTTTGAGACTTTAACAAATTTTAATTGTCTGATTTTAGGAGAATGGCCGTGTATCGTTATTTTGTGAAATTTGAAAAATTAGTTTACTAGATTTATGAATTTTCCAGAGTACAAATTTTAAGGTTTTACATTGATTAATGTTTGGTTGATGATTGGAATAAGACTCTCCTAATAGACATAATGGAATATTTTCTAGAGAAAATTTAGCAGAAAAAAATAGATATTAAAAATTGATACATGACATGTCATTTAAATTTTTTATTGGTAGTAAGATATGTTCCAACAACAACAACATTTCATTTGCAATTCTTTTCAATCAATTTATATTACCAAATTCTAGTTTTTAATACTGGATCTATGAAATAGAATACCAAGAATTCGCCTAATATTTTTTTTCATCATTATGTCTTCCATTTAGATTTTATAACTTTATGAAGATTTGAAGAAATCTAAATTATCTCTGATATTATCATAAATTATGATTTACTAGACGAGATAAGATATGGAGAAATTCCATATAAAAAGGAAAGAATAGAAGTAAGCAGTAAGCTGACAAGACATTAGAAAATTCTAATTTTACAAAAATCCTTCTAATGGAATAGTATTTCAGATACTACATCAATTTATGCGTTTATAAAGGTAAACCAAAGAGTAGTCGACGAATTCTGTTAATTTTTTCCATTTAATTCTTTTCCAACCTCAATGATCTCAAAACAAAACTTACAGAATCGAAAATATAAATTTATATTGCCATATATTGCCTCCATAATTTTTAAATTATCTCTCAACCAAAGGAAAAATTAATATTTCACATTAGAGCAAAACAGTAATTAATACTAGAACTATTGACGACGAAATTATAAAATTTGTAACAGAGAAATTAAAATGCAAGGCACTGAAAAAAATTTATATATTTTATTAAAAATTATCTGTAAAAAAAAAATACATAAAATTTCTATGAATTAGTCACTTTGATAATTCTAGCGTTAAATAGAGAAATTTACAGAGATTTAATAAAACAAGAGAAGTAACAGATGATCCCAAAACGATCTAAGTATGTTGTCATGTCCTTCATAATTCAAATAATTAACCAAAGAAAAAATTAAATAATAATAAAAATGCAACTGAGTGAACAAGTATCGAACAAAATGAACGTGACAGAGTCAGTAAAACAGGAGAAGTAAAATAGAGAATTGAACGACACATGAAAGAACATTTAATTAATCCACGGTTTAGAACATGAACTCTGCTCTCAATTATAACTTACATTAAACTAACAGTCGCAGTCATCGGAAGAAATATAGCTTTTACGTATCTCTCTTATAGATGCCTCAATTATTATGCTGACAGAGCTAATTAACGAGTTCAGGCTTAATAATTCTTGTTGATAAATTCGATTCACCGCTCTTTTGCATAGATGAAAATATTTTGATAAAATATTTCCTAGACGAGAGGCAATGTCAATAGAAAACTCCAGTGAGTTTTTATGCCCAGCGTGCTTTTGATAAATAGCATAAAAAGAAGTTCGATATAAATATGCATATCAAGAATTACGGAGGATATCGATATCGCAAACGCAGCACCGGATGTCTTGCTTTCTTCACTCCCGGACGTTTTATTCAAGCACATGATTGATAACGCTGAAACGTTACCGACAACACTACAATAAAATATCTTTGTAATATGCATAACTGAGAATAAGCGAAGAAAAGAAGAAATTGTTATTAAATTTTTATTTAAAACTTTCATCTAATTCAAAAATTTGATTTTATTTTGATTCAAAATTTTTTCTGTTTAATAATTTAAATCATTAAAGAAATTAAATAAATATACGTTCTCAGAAGAAGTAGTGACTGTTTGAGTATTTAGTATTCGAGAAAACCTAGCCAAAGTTTCTGTTAAATATTGGTTTTATTAAAGATAAATTTCTCTAGTACTCCAGATTAGAGTATTTCTAGATATTATTTCTAGATATTACTCGTAACGATTCCATTGTGACGGAATCATAATAAAATGTTTTTATAGAAAGCTCACAATAAAATATTTGATACAAGTTTTTTATTAATTATCGTCCATTTTGAAGATTCATAGTTTGCATTAGAGTGGATTAATATTTAATATGAAGAATTAATAAGAAAGTTTAAATTTTGAATGGTTTAATATTACTAGAAATATATTATTTTCAATCCTTAATTTGTTTGGATTGTAACTAATACTTCAATATGGACAATGCTCAATAGAAAGAAAAATATGTTAAATCTTGAGACGGACAAAGGCAAATGTAAGAGATAAGTGATAAGAATATTTATCAAAATTACATTTGACAAGAATAATGAATAAATGTAAAACATACTTTAGAACAGATAACTATCATTGATATAATATTTAATAGATTATTAATACTCACTTAGTTTAAACAATATTTTACATATTTTTATTAATACTCATACAACACTCATACCTTATTCTAAGTTTCCTTTTGTTCGCCACTCAATGTAGATTCTATCGAAATGTATGATTCATTAAATAAAATCCTCAGAACTTAGGAAACGTAAAATAACGCAATTCGCGTTAAAAAAACTAAATACGATCAATGATCAGACAAAAGGTAAATTAACTTGTCATGCGTCAACGATACGTGTGATTATCATACTGCTTCATTAACATGATAAAACAAGAATTGTCTTATAACCTGTTGTCGATCCTCATATTCACAATATTGCTCAAAGTCTACCTTTCGAAACGATAGCATATTATCGATATAGACAAGTCAGTCATTAGGTTGATTTGTTTCAGCTCTTTCAAGAATAGATCAATTAACATTATCAATTGTGTTTTTTTTTCTTTCATGTTTGAACGCAATTTCACTGTTGTGAACGCAAATTAAATTTGGTTATTACTAAACTGATGAACTTTTAAAGATAAATAAAATTTAAAGGTAAATATTAAAGGTCTTTTAAAATTTTAAAAATTTGAAATTAAAATAATTAAAGTTTTCAAAGTGAAGGAAATGTAATTTAAACAGAAATTTATTTCCGCTACTAAATATTATATTTAAACTACGAATTTTTGTATGTTTATAAGAAATTTAGAAAATTAATGAAATTTATAAAGTATGCAAGAATATATAAAATATATGAAGTTCCATTTCTTTACTCACTCTACCTTTGATTTTATATATTTTTGCATATTGTATTTTTGAATTTCTCTTAAATGCATAAATATACGCAATCGTTTCATTGTTTCAAATGTCTTTAACGACAATAGTTTTAGGAACCTTTTTAACAAGATAGGCAATGAATCATGCGGGAAACTCTTTATCACATGATCTGGTTATGGCATGAAATGTCAAATGATGTGTGAGAATTCCCTGATGCGTCCTTCATGATCATGATGCTAATAGAAATGTTAATATGCTTTTTATTTTTTTGTTATTATCTTATTCGCATAAATATTTAATCATTGCATTTTCGTTGGAAAAGAAGGTCATAAAATATTTATAACTTTTATAACTTATACTTCTAATATCAACCTTGTACTTTACACATTATGTATATATAATATAAACTATCTAATCGCGCTAGCACTTTTGAATAAAACTATGATGCATATTATTGAATGAGTCGATTACTTTTATAATGATTTCTAAGATTTCTACTTCATTGATTCTCATACTTTACTAATTGTAATATTTTACTTTTGTAGTGAACTCTAAAAATAATAAACAATATTATCAATAATGAATTTTTATATTTTTTATATTTATTCGACGAGTTTTTGTTACTCTGAAGCAACGCAATAACGATAATAATTATAATCTTTATCAATGCAACTGCCAACTAACATGCATTGCAATAAATATGCAACAATCTGCCTTTTGCGCGCTCTTTATCAAAGAAGGTAAACATCGAGAATGCGCATAACAAAGTATACATATTTCAAAGTGCAACTTAAAATAGATGTGCATCATGCTCGCGAAAGATTTAAGTTAGACAACTTGATTAACATCTGTTGTTTATTTTCTTCGATCTCAAGACAAAATATTTAGCCAGATTTGACAATTGTAAGATAAACTGGATTGACACGTAATCGTGAATTCTGACGTTCATTCTCAATAGAAACGACTGTATGATTTAAAAATAAAATTAACGCTCAGTATTTTCGTCGGGATGATAGATGGCAGATGATTTCTGTTTCCCAAAGGAAGTGTATTTTTTATTAGATATCTTACTTAACACAACTTTATAACACAACTTCATAACATGTGGCATGCAAAACAATTAGACATAGCATACCATGTAAATAATATATTCGATAAAAATATTCTTGGAATATGTATTTTTACTATTATTACTACCGTTAAGACAGCACAATTTAAATATTAACATGTTTTAATGTAAACCTTCCTTTTTTAAACTAACTCTGTTTATCTTGATATTTAATTGAATATAGTCTTACCTGATTTAAGTTGCCTCCCTTTCTTTTAGAATCTTATCCTCAATGTTTTGATAAAAGTTCATCAACAGCTGCTCATTTTCTGCAAAAAATGAAAAATTGCATTCGCTATGGGAGCTAGATTACGTAATCAACATCTGGATTGGAAAATGTGATATACGTTTAAAGAATTATAGTGTGACGGTTGTGGCAGTATTATGTAAATCTTTTGACCACCGAAGAAATTTATAATTTTAAATCCTTTTCCTCGAATCATGAAGATCACGTATTTTTTCAGTAAAATATAAGATATTTAATTGTTTTGAGACGCGTGTCATTCTTTGTTTTTGAATTTGAGGTAGGTAAGTGTGAAATCAAATCACTGAAGTATAGAATGTCGATATTGCTATTATCTTATTGTTAGCCTTGACCTATACGTTTACAGAGCATACGTTTGCGAAAGCGCGTCAATCGTCGTGTATGTGTATTAATATGCGTAGACGACTATTTTTAATTCAAAAATAAAATAGAGGAACATAGGGAAAGTAAATGTGATTCACGATGATTGACACGAGGCATAAACAAATGTCTAGTAATGTTTGATTACAGATTGTGGAATACGAGATGAAAGGAGATATGCAAGATCACGATGCATATTTTCAGAGATGCAAGATGGCTCGCGATAGTCATGCAATAATTTTCCAAAAGTAGATTCGATGAAAGTTCGAGACGGTTTTGTTGGCTTTCTACACAGTTGGTTCGTACGACGCGCTAATGCGATTTTATTGCCTTTGTTTGCGGGTACGAACTGTTCACGTGACATACCTCTCGCGTCGAGCACGTGACTGGCACGTGGTGCGAGCATGTGTGCACCGTTTCACGCTGAGCTGCACGTATCGCTGCTTGGATGCGAACTTGTACGACCAATAGCCTATGTATCACGCGGAACGCTTGACCCACTGGTTGGTGTTCGTTAACATGCACGCTGGCATGTGAAAAACAAGCAATGCGTGCACTCGTCAGTTTTATGCATTTTCTGTGAACCGAATTTCCCTTGCAGATACCTTGGTTCCTGTAAACATGACAGCTATACATAAATATATATATACATATATATATATATACACACCAGATGTTCATACTCTAATCAAAGAGATTAGCATTTTATGTGTTTATGCATGCGTATGCTAATGATAATTATGAAAAAGTAATAAAATTGAAAAATAATAATTTATTTAGTACATCTTTATCTATACTGGCTTATCTTCATTAATTGACGTCATCGGTAAAATAAATTGGAGAAAGTGTAAAAATGTTTCGTTCGTAATTTTTTTGTGCTGATCATTTGAAATTTTGTCCAATATGTACAACGTGATTTCGACTCGTGATATGTTTAATAATAAAATTTCTAATGAGATATTTATTGTAATAAAATTCGACTCCATAACAGATTGAGCCTTGCGCTCTCTTCTCAAACTTTCTAATGCGATACATAAGTAGCACTATCTTAAGCTTACGCGGGAATATAACAATGACCAAGTAAATACAGAAATGGCGATTATTATAATACGCTATCATCCGCGTTATTTTGTCCTCGGTACATCCAACCTCTTTTTCCCTTAACCTCTTTTAAACGATTTTTATATCATAAAATCCTCCTCATTTATTGAATTAATGACTACTGTGTAACTGAAAGCAAAATCAAGTGCAAAGAAAATACAATCGGATAAAGAGGAATCAATGCTGTTCCAATTTTTTTTATCGTGTTGATCACACAACGATTAATTACAACCATCTTGTAACATTAATTACAGATAAATATTAAGTATATCTTTAGTTGTTCAATGGTGCACGTGATTCGGTTAAGTATGTTCTTATCACCAAAATAGATACTCTTCAATAAATTCAACCTTAAAACTGATCTAAGTTTCGATCCATGATAAAAAAGGATTTTAACGTTATTAATCTACAATCTACGATTGTACCGCATTCGTACCGATGTTTCTGCAGACAAGACTCAGCTGCAACATATGCAACTACATGCATACGCATAGAATGCTAATTTTTGAGAGAAACGACTAGTGATATTGAAAAGATGGTCACTGAATAAATTAACTCTATAGGTAATGAGTTATAATGTCAGTCGTTTCATTACTGCTTCTTGACTAGCGATTCGAGTCGTAAGAAAAATCATATTTTTCTTTTCTCGATATTCCTAAAAGAATACCACATGTCAAGCAATAAATGAATTAAGAATTTACACTGTGTGATAGACAAAGATATTAATAGATTAGCTACTCTTGTAAAGTGTATTATACATAAATTTCTAATCGAAGTCAAGTTTAACTGCCATTTGCAATATCAAAAATCAATAATTGAACGATAAGAAATATACCAGAAAGTAAAAGATTTCTGCACGATCGTCTTAGGAATATATCGGCTGGCACTTCTGATGGCCAACTGCAAGTTCTGCGAATAATATTGGCCCGTGGCCAAAAGTAACAAAACGATCGAGCATTTAGCCAACTGGACAATATTTTCTCGAAGTTTGCTACAGAATATCGACGCAGGATGTCAAGCTCCCTCCAGAACTCAACCGTTGTAGAGAAGCCATCTATTCTGGACCGCAGCATCGCCACCTTGTTTCCGGTAATAGAGACGTTGATACTTTGTTACGTGTTGAAAAAGATGGTTGCATCAGGTCAATCGCGTGTATCTCACAATTGACTCGTTCACGATAAACTAGACCATGGATCTAAGAATACAGAAACGTAACACAAGCTTAATTTATAAACGACGAAAATGAAACTCAATTTAAACGGAGGGGATACGCTTAAATTCGATTGGTTGCATTTGTGCGCATGCTCCATACTATTAGTACAAATTGTTTGATAATTTTATATAACTATAATAATTTTTATTTTTAAAAAATTATTATTTTTTAAATTTTATCAGCTGTTTTAACACTAATTAAAAATTTAAGATATTGATATGAAGTATCTTAAATTAAAAAACAAAAAAGGTTTTTGTATTAAAATAATTTTTCATTATAAATAATATACGACACCATTTTTCTTTTTGAATGTTCATAGTTTATCTTATGAAATGATGCCTGGCTTGATAGATATTACTGATAGATGTTTTATGACTGATGATAAATATAATACAATTGCACATGTGTTAAGAACTTTTTAATAAAAATTAGGCACAATTTACCCTTGTCCGGAAATAACTTCATCCCCCGATGTTATACTATATTTCTAGGTCCATGATAAATGTCTTCACTACCGGATTCAATTCATCATTGTATATGTCGTATCTGTTAATTGAAGGTTATAATTACAAAAATACAATAAAAGAGGTAATGAAAAATTAAAGTCACAATTAGTACGATATAATTGAAAATGATAGTAGTTTCATTTATGACTTAGCATGAATCAAACGTGTACATGATATATTGCGTACGACTGGAACGTTTTCTCGAATTTCTTTTCCATTCAAAAAAGAAAACTTTCTCGATGAAAAATGTCTAACTAATCTATCAAACGATTACTTCTAAATAAAGGAGAATAGTTACCACGAATTGAAAGAAAATTCTATTCTTACTCATGCAGATCCTATGTCAATATGTTTACGAGCTCCTCCATATAAATTATCGATAATTTGTGTACTAATTTTAAAAAAAATCACACGTAACATGAACTTCAGCTCGGCTGCCATCTAGCGAGAAACTATGGAACCTACTTTACCGTCATATATTTTCATCAATAACAAAAACATCAACTTTATCTGCTTAATTGATAAAAATATATATTTCTAAATAAATAAATAAATAAAATCGAAGTACATTTCTTTTGATTTTATCGTAATGATATTGAATTTTCCATTGGTAACTGGCGAGAAAGATGTCACGTGTCAATTAACCACGTGTGCCAAAGGGTTGCACAGGGGTTGAACAAGGGTGAAATACACGTGACTAATTACCGGGGCTTCGAGCAACCGGTGCTGATAATTGGATCATGGTAGAAACTACATTTTAAGGTCAGCAGATTACCAGAACAATGTCATTCGTTCGTCGAAGCCCCGAGAGAAACGATGGATTTCACCCATAAACGAGTCTATCAAATTCTGTCAGCGATCCTGGTACCATTGACGAGGGAAGCAACTGACGAAAACGAAGAGGATGAGACGTAATACCGTACTGTCTATACTCGCCTCGCAAAGTTAATTAACAGGAATCGTGACCGTGAAGAAAAGTTCATGCACGCTCTTACAATTGGCCATTTATGTCTCGTCAAGTTATCTAGTATCTACGAATGTTATCATGAAATCGGTTGCTTTTAATAAATCACGATCGGAAAATGATTTTTCTTCGGTGAAATTACACGAACTTGATGATCTGTTGCATGGAAAACGAATAAAATTGTCGAAGACGTCGTTTCGAGTAAGTCGAATGAGCTCTGTAAAATTATTTCAACCAAGATTCGATATTACTTAGGGTAGTTGCTCTGTTCCGACGCTTCTAGAATGCGTAGATTTCATGAAAAATATTTTTATATTAATTTCTTTCAAATAAATCTGAAAGTATCTTTTTTAGCGTGATAAATAAGTAACTTGAACTTAAGGATCAAGTATAAAATTTCTATATTTCGAAATTTAAAAATATTCTATTGCTTTCGAATTATCGTCTCTTATCTATCATCTCTATTTTAAAAGGAATAAAAACTTCATCTGATGTAATTCTCACTGTTAGTTAGATGATGTTGAAGACTGTTTGAAAGTTAAGGAGAATGAATCGGAAGAAGAGAAGGTGAATTATTTTCCGAACTGTGACGCGTCCGTGTGGATGAGATCCTGCAAGCAGGAAGTAATTGAACCTATAATTGGCGAAGTGACAGGGAGGATACCAAGTTGGCTCAGAGGAACGTTGTTGAGGAACGGGCCGGGTAGCTTGCAAGTTGGAAAATATAGTTTTAATCACCTGTTTGATAGTTCAGCTTTATTACATCGGTATGTCTATGATAGAACAAATATTATTAGATTGAGATATAATAATATCTTCTTTTAAATCTTTATTTTATCATATCAATACTTTTCTTAATAAGTTAAAAATGCTTATAGATATTTATCTTAAGTATCTTTATCTTCGTTCAAATTTAAATTTTAAATCTATTTATTTCAAACTATATTTATTTTAAACTGTCCTTATCCTTATTTTAAGTATATTTATTTTAAATTAGTTTTAAGTATTTCATATCCAATTTTTCAACTTTAATACCTTGAATACCCAGACCTTGAAAAAGCTGACTATCGATTATAGTTTAACCCCAGAAGCCCCACGTTACATTTATACAAATATACGAAAATTGAAAATCTTTTTTTAGTATGATTTAAATAATTATCTATATTTTGTTGAAAAATAATAGATTCGCAATTGCTAATGGGAAAGTGACCTATCAATGCAGATTCGTCCAAACGGACGTATACAAAAAAAACAATGCGGCTCAAAGGATAGTGGTCACTGAATTTGGCACAAAAGCAGTACCAGATCCTTGCAAAAATATTTTTCAAAGGTGACTAAATTGAGTTATACTATTAAATTACATAATTTTTGTATGTAATTTAATATTACATTTAGGTATATTTATTAGTTACTTTAGTTATTTTTAATCAGTTATTTTAATATAGAAATTAATAAACTTCTGTTTAGAGTTGCAGCACTATTCAAACCTGAAGATGATTCGGACAATTCTATGATATCTGTATACCCTTTTGGTGATGAATATTACACATTCGCGGAAACGGCAGTGATTCATCGTATCGATTCAAAAACTTTGGAAACTACAGGCAAGGTAATCGTAATTCAGTAATCGTAAGACAATCACGTTTCGTGATTGATAATCATTAAATCGTGATTACTTATAATAAATTAAATGATACATATTATAATTTTATTTAATTCTATGGTTGTAGGTGAACGTGTCAGATTATGTTAGAATCGTAAACCACACGTCTCACCCTCATATAATGAACGATGGCACCGTTTATAATTTAGGACTGAGCGTAACACCAAGAGGACCTCTGTATAATATCGTGTGCTTTTCGCCTAATCAATTGATTATTGGTTAGAATGATTCTAAGCTTGTAACCAATCATTCCAATATTTCAAGTATTACATAACTTTTTGATCATTTATTTCATCAGATGATTCAGGAGAAGAAAAAGAATTGTCTATGTTCGACCAAGCCACTATCATCGCTAGTATTCCGTCTCGATGGTTGTTGAATCCTTCTTACATGCACACATTTGGTATTATTGAAAACTATTTCATCATTGTGGAACAACCATTATCAGTGTCCCTAACTACCGTTGTATCCTGTAAGATGAAACAACAACCAATGCATACAGCTTTGAAATGGTACGAGAACGAAAACGTAAGTGAAATCTTCAAGAAAACTTCCTCAATTCATTTAGAATCTTTTTCAATCAATTTTGATTATCAAATTCTACTTTCTAATATTGTATTTATGAAGGAAAGTTTCAGGAATTCACTGAAAACTTTTTTTTTA
>KQ435711.1:2993787-3004869 GCA_001276565.1 Melipona quadrifasciata
ATAACAAGTTAATTATTTCTAGAAGTAACATATTATGACAACTACCTGTAGCCTCCTCTCTCGTCCAATGTGTTTCTCAATTAGCTTGATTAATTCCAATCTTTGAATAGATCCAAGTAAAATCATAGAATCAGGATTATCGACAAGGGGAAATCCACGTAGCTTGCGGTTTTCCTTCAAAATTTCCTTTAATTTCTGATAGGTAATACCGTGCCAAATATACTTCACGTCACGAACCATGAAATCTTCGACATACACATTGTACATTCCTATGACACACACGATTCTCTCGTAATAATTTTATTTCTTAAATTTTTATTTATATAAAGAAAAATTAGAATAAAATATAGAATAACAAATTTATTACCTTCTTCCAAAACTTTCTTTGGGAAGCTTGTAAAGTAGTAGAAATAAATTTTAGAAAAACATAGGAATTATTACCTCTTAAATACTATAAACTGTTCGTGAGACCAATTTTTAATCATCTTTATTTCTCTTTCTCTATTATTTTATTTATTATATTCTTACTATTGTTCAATTATACTTGAAATTCTTTATTATTATTAATATAAGGCAATTAGAATAGTGTTTATTATCCATTAAAAAATTAAAAAAAATAATTTATATTATTGATATGAAGGAAAAACAATTGAATTTGATTTTTATTTGGCACCTTAATTAATGTTATTATTAATATTAGTGATCTATGAGACTTGTTATAGTAAGTTTCAACGTCTATAATACTTGAATGTTAAGGATAAAAAGATTTACCTGAACTGGAAGGTAATAGATCTGGCAGATATGGCAGTTTCTTAATCAAAATGATACTGTCGTATATACTAGGCTGAAGAAGTGCAGCAATAGCATTGCTGATCAGCACAGCGATCATAATAGGAACGATGTGAGTGATTTGACCGGTCATCTCGAATACAATAACACTTACGGAGATTGTATGGGTAACAGCACCGGAAAATGCAGCTGCACCAACGGTAGCGTAACCTCCTGAAGAACAATATTTTTAATTCTTACAATCCAATCCTAATATCTTGTAATTTCTCCCCGAAAACTTGATAATATTAAAAAGAAACCTAAATATTTTCTATGAAAACTCTTATTACTTTACAATTTTTCTATCAATATTACAAATCATTATCGTAGAAACAGAACGTGTAAACTGTTTCTGCTTTTCAATTAATAGTTTTACCTACAAAAGTACTTCTATTATCTAATGCTTTTCAGTAAGAATTTTTCCTATTATAAAAATTCGTTTTATGAAAATTAAAGTAAAAGCAAAACTAAAGCTATTACGGGAAGCCGAAATATTTGTTTAAGATATTTGTGGAGAAAATTGCGTATTAATAAAGTTAAAATACTCTGTTGTCCACTGAGAAAGTTCTAAATTACCTGGGACAATAGGAGTTATGATACCACCGTAACGGACACCGTTGGGAAACCACAGAGCCATAGCTTCACCCACAACTCTGCCTAACGCAGCACCAATTTTGAATACAGGGATGAAGATTCCCGATGGCACAGGAACCGTGGAAGAAATGATTGAAAAGATAAACTGAAAATGAAGTTTTTCGTTGCACTACAAACTGTTTTTTTTTTTTTTTTTTTTTCAAAAAAACGATCAGTTCGTTTGATTAAGTTTGATTTTATAGCTTACTGTGAATGCAATGAAGCTAACTAAACCGATGAATACATCAGTATATGCAGTAGACCAATGTTTAACCATGTTCATTTCTTCTACTCCTAATTCTTGCTTGGTCCAAGTGAAATTGGTGAACAAACCGTATACTTGATCATGGGTATTCAAATCACCGGCCATGAACTGGCCTAGTCCCAGGGGAAAAGACACGGAGGATACGATGAGGGAGACGATTCCAGGATACAAGAAACGACTGAAATAATTTTGTGGAATAGTGAGTGATATTTGAGTTATTAGTACTCTGGTTATTATAATAATATATACGATAGCGCAATATTTATTTTATTATTTTTAAATTAATTTATTAGTTTTTGAAATTATTTGAATTCTTATGTAGAATTGACTTCTGTGTACTATCATTCGAGCGATTTTACATAATTTTACGTAACTTCACGTATGTAATTATTAGGACATATTCGGTTATAATTATTCGAATGACTTTGAAAGTTAATGGAAATACTATAATTAATTAATAGTTTCAACACAAAATTATATGTGTTAACGATAGCGAGGAACTTATTTTTTTATAGCAGAAGAAAAGTGAAATATAAAATATCGTTTATATAATTATGAATAACATTGAATATACAAATAAACAACGATGAAATTTGCTCGATAATTTGTCAAAAGATGAATATAAAATACAAAATACATAAAACTAAATATTATACTGAGCATAAAATGGACCAATAAATAGCGAAAAAGAAAAATATTTGGAATTTCATAGAGATATACTATTTTCGATATTATTTTCTCAACTAAGAAGAAGTTAATTAAGCACATAAAGTACATACGCATGTAATCTTCTTTAGAAATATTCCAACCGAAAATCACTTACTTTTTCTGCAGAAAGCTGTTCATACTCTTGTTCTTCCTCATGAAGATCACGTACTGCCTGTGTAGCCAAACATAAAAAGCACCTCCTAAACCGCTGCCAACGCCGATCAAGGCAAACACGAACAACTCTTGAGGATCGAAAGGGAAGTCCATGGTGAAATTCGTCGCGAACATCGCGGTGATCGTTTCCTCTCGCTGAAACCAGATCGCGAGCAATCGAAACATCGTGGCGCCGCACACTGCAGCGAAAAATCCTCTCCAATAATTTCGTACGGCGAAGTAAACCGTGGTTACTTCGATGCTGAAGAGAACTCCTCCGATTGGCGCTGCGAAACAGGAGGCGACTCCAACGGCGCAGGCCGCAGCGAGCATCTCGCAATTTCTGCTCTCGTTTTCGTAGATCCCTTGAAAACTGGTGACCAATTTGGAAAGAAGGGTAGCCACGATACTGGCGATGTGCACGAAGGGACCTTCCTTTCCCAGAGGTATACCGGAGCCCAGGGTGGCGGTCAGACCTATCACCTGTTAGACATTACTGGCGACTCTACACCGATGCTCGAAAACATGCAGAGCGGAAACTTTAAGACTGGGAATTCGATGAATACACAGAAATTTTATTAGGTTCGGGTCCGATTCAAAAGAGGATTTAATTTATTTAATCGAAGGTTTAACGTGATAACTGCTATGCAAATTTTATTTACGTGTTTCTTTGCGTTCTTATATATGAAATGATTTTATATACGTATTTTGTTGTACTATTTTTAACATTGAAATTGTATTTTAGTACTGAAAGTATTCGGAATATTAAGAATTTAACTTCTATTTAATGTTTGAGAAATTACGTGATATCATGAATTTAACATTCGTTTCCGACACATACTGAATTTTTGATTCATATCAAACAATATTCTTGTCACTGATAAATAGAGTACAACTGTTCACTTATAACTATTTACTTACACTACAATATAATGTTTCAAATCAAGAAATAAATAATTTTTATCGAAATAAAACATGTGAACTGAGAATGATAATCACTCAAAAACACATATGTAACGATCATAGCAGTCATCACGTAACATTTCACAATCAGCTCGAAATTTCTAATCAATTGATCAGATTAAAATTGATTAGAAAGACGGAGAGCAACAATTATAGTATACACTTAGATCTCTTTTTACGCGATCAACTTTCGCTAAATTCTTTTTAATATATTTTCTTTGTTATATCTGTAGTTTTCTTAACACAATTTGTAAAATGTATAATAATGTAAAAGCAAACAATTATCTGGCGACAGCACACAGCAGTCCCTTCTTCTTTTTTAATAAATAAAAAAATTAAATTATTAAATATTAAACTGCTAAAAATTTTAATGGAACTTTTTTTTACAAGTATACTTATACATCCATCTTTGTTTAATACGTTCTCCATTAAAGAGTGGTATATCAGACATTATGAATCGTCTTTATACATCTAGTTCACCGTGTAAAAAGAGATCCAGATGTACCATGATGAAAATCAAGTACATCTCGCCTCTAACCTTCGCTATGAGAGTACGAAAGGTCAAGTATTCTTTCAAGGCTACTCCGCGTAGAATTGTCTTCATCTCTGGAATGCCAGATCCTATACTTTGTGGTGCGACGATGTGGACGAAACCGGCGCTAAAAAGTATCAGGCAAACTGGCAAGGACACCCAGGCAAGATATTGAAGCGCTGGATGATGCGTCAGGTCCTGATAAAGCCATATCCTAGCTGGTGGAACAAGGATACGGTTAACGAGCTTTGATTTCATCGCGTGTCGAATAGATTATCGAAATAAACGTGCACAGACTAATGACGTGGAAAATTGCGATACCTTGAAATAGATTGAATTTTCCGAGAAAAGAATTAATGGCTAATTTCAACATTACTTGTATATATATAAAAAAAATAAAAATAAATTATTTATTGATCATAGTTATAATGGACAAATTTTCGAATTTTTAGAATGTTCTTTCAAAGATATTAATTCCGTAGTTAACTCATTAAAAATCAATAATCTATCGTACAAATATTACAATATTTCAATTTCTTCCAATTTCATAAAATTATAAAATCCAAATGAAAAACATAATATTGAAAAAAATATTAAATAAATCCTTGGAATTTGTTTTTATAGTTTAAAGAACACCCTTCTTTTCTTACGAGTTCCTACATTTCACTTTTACAATATCGAATTTTTGTAAGTATATGATAGTACTAATAAATATGAAATGATACGAAATTTAATTGGTCCCAATTTACCTTCTCTATAAATTATGCAAAAAGAATAACAAATGGAACGTCGTATCAACGCAATAAATCGAGGGTTAAACTGACCGTTATTGCACATGGAAATGCCACGATCCATGGCATAACTGATAAGCGCCATAATTACGCCAAGGAGAGCCAAAAACACCCAATCTTCGCCCAATCTAGCTCCGGTGTGTTTCCAAGCGAAGGCCAACAACGCCAGCAACTTCCTGCACAGTGGTCCTCTTCTCGACTTCCGTAGATCCTCTTCTCTGGTTTTGTCATATTTCCGCCGTGCTTTCTCGTGGTATTTGAGTTTTCGTGCTTCTTCCTTTGCGTATTCACCCAGATCCTTCGTGTAACGACCATACATCTAAACGCAGCATTATCTTTCATTGATTTCGATTTTCTAATTAATGAGCTCCTTGAACTTTTTTTATTCTTTTAATTAGATTTTCACGTCGTTCAATTTTCAGAAAGACATTTTTTCAGTTGTTCAATCAACATTTTTTTATCCAAAATTTTCACACGACCGACATCGACATTATCAACATTCTGGGAAAACACGATGCAATATCCTTTCTCACGACGATAACATAAAATTTGTTAATAAAATGCGACGCATACCAAATGGTTAATATCTACAATTGATTTATCTTGATCATTGATTCATATAGATTATCTTGATTATTGATTTATATTGATTAACACACAGTCTGCTACGTTGAAATTTATACGTTTTATCTACAGGACGGTATATTTAATTTTTATCAAATACATATTATATATGTTCTTCACTTATATACCATGCTAAGAAATAATGAACCACTTGTTAAAAAATTTGAAACACCTGAAAAACTAGATCCATTATGGTCTTGAAGCTTGAAATTTTACCTTTACAATAACTCCTTAAAACACTGTACGATTTTTTTCTCACTGTTTTGTTAAACTTTGAACACTGGGATAAGACGATAAAATGTCAGAATTTCTGGAATTTTTGTCATTTAATTCTAATGTTCAAATTCGATAACGTGGTGAAGAAAATTGTACAGCAGGTTTTAAAAAATCTTTGTAAAGATCTTCAATTTTTATGGTAGATTTAACCATAAAAATTGTTTTATAGAATTGTAACAGTTGAAAATATTGAAGCAATTTTTCATAAAGATTTATTCTAATCATTCTAATTATGGAAATAGAAACATTGCTCACTGGGGATCACTAGTAATTAACGTGTTAAAGAACCTTCGAATCAAGATATTTACTTGCGACAGATTTTGGAGTTACTATTCTGTGATTCACTGATGGGTTCACTATTGATGATTTATTAGAGATCTTTTACTTAATGTGTTTCATCATCAATTATCGAGAGTGAATCGTGTCTCGACAGAAATTCCACGACCGAACTAATGAAACAACAAAAATTTTGTAATCAATCCACACATCAGAGTCGTCAATCGAATTAGTAAGCCGATTTCGAACGTCGTGGATTTTATAAGCGTTAATTCTGTCAGATAAAGAAATCAATCATTTTCGTGATTTATTCGCACTGCCAGAATCATTGTTTTTCTACGTGCTTATTATCATGCTTTTTTATTTGGAGTATACTTTCCTAATTGATGAAATTGCATTGTTGAAATATGAAATTTATTTTGACGTAAAATGCTTCATTAGATATTCTTTTCAATACATGCTCTTTAAATTTTAAAAAAATTGACAAAATTACATTAAGCATAATTCAAGCGTTAGGCATAAATATAATGATAAGCCAAATATCAATTATTCTGAATGTATTACATATGTATATGCATACAGTTTATATATGCATACAGCCTATATGTGCATACGGTTTATATATGCATACAGTCGGTCACAAAAATATTTGAACACTTTAGAGCTTTATATTTTGAATAGATATGCAAATATAGCTATAAAAATATATTGCATCATATTACACTATGGTATAAAGAATCCACAAATAAAAAAAAAACGTACGTTTTTTTCTCCTTTGCCCCATTTTACAAAACAACTATAATTATAATTCATTTCATTCATTAATATATTACACAACTTAAATTGCGTTAACGTAACGATAAAGAAGAAATATTAAACAATTCTTTAACGCTACAGACAATGTTGCAACAATTTCACTACACGTAACGAACTTCACTTTTAAATAAAAAATAAAACTGATTTTTGTCACTGAAATCTTTTTTCTTTTCAACAGTAGAACTGCAAACATTGTGCCGTATTAATTTTCCGCAAAACAAGCGATCAATTCTAGGGAAAGGAGAATCATTAAAACAGAACAATACCTACAAAGTAATTGACGAAATTATAAAAGTCACAGAGATAATACATCATCATCGCAGAAATATAAATTGATGACACAGACCGAAATTTTGTATCTCCTTTCGCAATTACTTGTAATCTCTCCAGACGAAATTAAAGAGGGTAACAAATAAGAAATTCACTTATAAGCGTAATCACTTACTACATGACACGAGACTAAGGGCGAGTACTGCGACAGATCAGACTCTGAAATGGTGGAGAACGCGAGGAGCCACCGCGAATTGTACGAGAACATGATAAAATATATAATTCGCGAGGAACGAAATGTCTCGAACCTATATCTTATTCGAAACTAGACAATACGAGCAAACAAATTCACGCGGAATATCGAAGAAAATAAGATTACACGCGTCTGAGGTTCGATGACTCTGATTAGTGATCGAGAAGACAAGACGTATCAGCGTTATATATCGATGTATTGAAGAAGAACAACGGAGATGGAGAATATTCGATGGATTGGTTAGTACAATCTGCCGACAGTGCTGGGTACAATGGTATTAAAAATGGTATTGAAATGACAACAAAAATTTGTAGAGATTATTTCTCATACATTAAATATTTTGAAGAAATTATTTGTCTTTGATTGAAATATTGTTTAATTTTACAAGTATATTCGCTGTGTCTCAAATGTAATTACTCGAAATAGATATTCTTCTCACTATATGTCTTTAATATTCGATAAATATTCGATAATGTGGAAAATTATTTGCTACATGATGTTACATTGGTTAATTTGAAATAATAATTTATCTTCGTGTTGACTGAAAAAATTATTATTTGAAATATTCAACTATATATATTTTTCCTGGATGAAGTTGAAATAAATGTTTTTCTCATTATACAAGTAATAAACGAGCAATGAAATATTATGAAATTTTCTACGATATTCGAAAGATCTGTATATCACTGTTATATATACATTGTTCACAATGTTCAACGACAATTTCCACATTTCGACGCAGTATTATGCATTGGTTAATTTATAATTTTCATATTGATTGAAATATTATTTAAAATATTTATTTATTTGAGTTTATTTCAACGATATATTTTCCAAAAATGAACTTGAAGTAATTACTATCACACTGTCAAACTTGCATCGATTATTATTTTAGAAGGAAAAGACTTTCTTAAGCAATTATTTCCAATACATTTTACGCACTTAAAATGTACCCAAACTATCCGCCATGATAAAGAGTAAAAAAACTTGGTCAAATATCATTCACACTTACAAGATAATCATCGTTACAGACGAAATTCGCTCTGTTCAGAACGAAAGCCGGCATGAAAACTCGATGATAGTTCTTCCGCAATCTTCGAACTAGTTTTGAAAACGGAGTCACTCAAGTCACCGACCAGGCGTTCTTCGAGTACAGAAAAGATTTACGTTTCACTGACAGCTGATTCGACATCTTCTACAACTGTCAATTGGATCTGACAAACACTTTCACCTATGCAGGCAAGTATTTTTGTTGTCTCTGAGATCCACCCTTGGTCATTCGCTAGACAATTTGCGAGACTAATTACCGCTGGCTATTTTGAATATTCAGTTCTATTGCTCGCACTTCGCAACTTGGCAAACTCTGATTTTAGATATTTCTGGCAGTAAGCTAGTATAAACAGGTCTTTATGTTTTTATTGTTTTCTTCCTTAAACGATTGCCAGCATCTACTATTTTTTACACGAACGAGCAGATCGACGAAACAACGTGGAACAGCACTTTCGAATTTCTGTCGAATTTTGTCAATATTCCATGTACTTCAATTTATGATTCATAGAATTTTATGGTTTATCGCCGATATTAGGAGCCTCGTGTGAATCATTCGTTAGAGCTTTCTTGGTATCTTTTCCTTTTGCCAAGGATCTTTCTGTTCGACCCAAGACCAACAAGAAACGAGATAAATGATATTTCCTCTTTGTCAAAGGAGATCTCTATTTCTCTATTGTTCGTTTTACAACTCAACTTATTGTCGAATTGTTGCTACTATTATATGTCGAATTTCAATTTCAATGATCTTTCATAAACCTCTTTCTGATACCTCGAAATTTATTCGCGATTTCCATCGACGAAATTGATTTCCACGAAAAATTACGAATTTATTCGATGGTGTTAATTTATAGTCTCTCTCTCTCATAAATTTTGAACTTGGAAAATAATTAATTTAATGTTCTTTTAATAGCAGAAAAATATCCCCTAGCGAGAAATAATTAATTGCAAGCTATTTGCAAATTGTTTCAGAATTCTTCGCGTCTCGGTGAAAACGTTCGTTTAATAAATTTCCCGACGATAGAACGTGCACGCAAATTTGCGGACGAACGACAACTGAACCTGCCTTCCGATTCGAACTTGAGCCGCGATATTTGTTGAAATTTGGCAACAGTCAAAATCCTTATTTTTAGCGGTGGTCACCGTTGATCAACCATGTTGCACCTCTATTGTTCATTACACCATTAACTTAACCGGTGAAGGTTACGGACTAAATTCATTTTTTTATTCATAGATTTCCCATGTCTCGTAAAAATTAAATATATCATAATTTACATTTGGCAGGAGTGATATCATAATTCTCATTTGTAATTTCCTTTCAATCGAATTTGTATTGTCGAATTTCTTTTCTAACATTCTGACGACGAAAGAGAAGTCCAGGAGAGTTCATTTCATTTTCTTTTCTTACTATTTAGATTTTTTGAAATTTAGGTTTCATGAAATTTCAGAAAAATTGAAATATTTACAAACTATAGCTTGAACCTTAATTTTGTTCTTCATTTACAGTGGAATTTTGTTTATATGACTCTGCCAGGAGACAAATAATTTACGTAATTAGTAGTTTATATAACAATTCGTATAATAAAGGAAGATCTCCTCTTAGAATTTTCAAGCACAAAACGAGAGTACAAATTCAAATAAGTGGATTCAACTAGCAGGAATTCATTTACTGCAGTATTGACTAAAATTTGCTCTCAAATAAAATTCATAAATAAAAATGAAATTTGGATTAAGTTGACTTTATTGTTTTTCAATCCTCTAATTACAGAAGAATTTGGTTAAGAAATGGATTTTAACTTGTTGGGTTTTTGATATGAGAAAGATATATAAAGATATGAGAAAGACCCATTTTTCCGACATTGCTTGGAAAACAACGTTTCGCAATCGTCGTACATCTCAAACGGGTCCCGTGTTTATCGAACGTTTGGAAACCTCTTGGATCGTCGAAAACCGGACAAAAATAACCGGCAATTTGCTATTCGGCTTACTACGAATTCTACGCTTGATTACGTATAACGGTCATTATTTAGACTGCAGATTTTCATGCGTTTGTAAGGAATTTTGAAATGTAAAGCTACGCGAAATGCGTAATAATATTCAAAAATATTCAAAACACGTTTCAAAGCGTCTTCTGTAATATTTGCTATAATTTTCCATCGTTCTAAATTACACATATCGTATTACAAGAATTTGCAAATAGCGTATAATCAATTATTTCTTGTGAGGCTCAGTGTTATTAAAAAAAAATAAAGGTATTTTGTGTTCAAGATCTCTCAAGATGCGTTGTAAATTTGCAGAACTGAGTCATCAGTTCACACTTTTGGATGATCTTTTAAAAAAATATATAAACAAAAAAACTTGTGTTCTTTTTTTCTACTTTTTGCATTCTAATTTCTTTGTATACGTATACATATTTTATATACGTATATTTTATATTTTAATGATCGGTAATTCTAACACTAACTCCTTGCTTTATAATTACTTACATTATAATATGCTCAATTAGAGATTTCTTTATAATTTAGATATTTTGTATATTTAACCATCTTCGAACTTCCCAAACTTACTATAAATTTATAAAAATCAATATACTTTTTATGATATTCTGTTTCTATAATTTTGCAGAACAGAACTATAATCACTAATT
>KQ435711.1:3004887-3027927 GCA_001276565.1 Melipona quadrifasciata
AACGAAGAAGAAATTTATTATAAAAAATGTATATTTAGTAATGAGAAATCCATAATAAAAATAAAACATAATTAATGCGATATATAATTATTAAAAGTGATTTTTACAAACATAAATTTGGCATTTTTCGAGAAGATTGAAAATATTTTATAATCTATCTATTTTATTTTTACTTTATTCAATTCATTTAATTCATAAACTATTTTAAAGAAATTTATAATTCCATTCTGAGATTTTTTGAATCAACAATTCTTATAAATTTGAAATACCAATACCAATTATTGAAAAAGTGTACAGAGTAATACGAAATCATTTCGATTTAGTCCGTGATAGTTAAAAAAAGAGAGCCACGTGCAATTATGCGATTGTAACATTTAATAATTACATACTAGACTGAAGTATTAAAGTACTTCATCTGAAATATTGGTTGTAAAGAAACTGCAGTTATAAAATACGACTCCAACTATAATAAAACTGGATAAATAAAAGCAATAAAAGTATAATCTTCGTAGTATTTGATCTTTAATCCATGTCACGAGTGCAAATCGTTATCGCAAGACAAGGGGTTAAGCTTGATTCTCATTTTATTGCTCGACAAACACAATACCGCGAACGTTTTACAAAAGACAGATTTGCAGGTGATCTATGTAGCGAGAGGACCCTGTAGCAGAGGGATCTCTGTCCATGATCTGCGGATTGAAATATAGCCGGCACCTGAGCAAACCTGCTCATGTGCATGAATTTGACGTCAACGATGACCACGTTCCACTGGGCAGTCAGCCGCTAACCCAATTTTAGTAATTGATCGTAATCAATTTACGATACAATTAATGACCTAATTCCTCGGACAAATCCATAGAAGTTCTGCCCTTCGCGATTCAAAATTGCACGACGCGAATTTAATACGATTAAAATTAATTAAATAAAAACACGATGTATTTGTAGTACTATTTTTTTCTTTTTCAGATCACGTAACATATTTGAGAATAAGATATATTTAACCATATTAGCTATCCTGGAATCAGGACCAAGTTTTTGGCGTGCTACAATGTGCAGTAAAATGAGACACAAAAGAGGCATTTTGAACATTTTCTCTAATCATCTATAACTCGAAAATTAAAGCATGTTTTCGATATGCTAAGACATATTAAAAGATAATAAATTCATCACCCAAATCCATTTAAAAAAATCAACCTGTATATCTAATTGTAAGGTAACGACTCATGTCTAATTTGCAATAAATATCTTGCAACTTCTGTGTACACTATATTATCAGATTTTGACCAACGTAATCATAACAATCATTTCTCGTTGCAGTATTAATAAAATTTCAAAGTATTTTATACAACACGCGTATATACACGCGATGGTTCTTCTATGGTAAGTGTTCGAATATTTTCGTGAGCCAGTGCAAGTTTTTGGTAAGGCTACCTTCATCTTTTAGGGTCATGGTACCATGTTTATTACCAAATTATCTTCGAATCGCCTTGGAGTTTCAGTCTCTAATGGCTGGGCAGCAATTTTAGAATCTAATTTTAAGACACTGCAATTACAATTTACTCTAATTCTTATTTTTAGAATTCCATTGCGCTCTTCGACCGCAAACAGTTATGTATTCTCGTCGTTCTTCAATGGTTTGCCGCGTTGCAAACGCGGGATAGATTTCGGTCGCTCCTTTGCAAAAGCATCGGAGAACCGTTTCCAGAAAGGAGCTCACCGGCTGGCACAACTCCTGAAAGTAATCACCTCAACAAAGTGATAAACGCCCCCGCTTATTGTGGCGTTTCCGACGTGACACATTTTCAACATGCGCGAGCAATGCTGGGTAAAGTACTGTTTAAAATAAAAAATGGAAATATTCACAGGGATCGTTTCTCGCACATTGTGAATATATTTAAATATATTAATTTAATATATAATTAAATAATTATTATATATGTACGTGTAAATTAGAGATAGTTCTCCAAAATCGAGTATTCGTCAATTATATTATATCACATGACTGCTTTGCTCCACTTTGAGGTTCAATTCGAAGAAAGGGACCGTTAACAAGATGGACAATCGATTTCCATCGAAATCGCGGAAAAAATGGCGCTACGAAGCGATGCAGACGCTGCACCCAGAAACAGTGCATTTGCATACCAGAGGATAAACGGCGAGCGTGTATGCATGCAGGTCGAAATGTTAGCGTTCTGTGCGCGTGTTCAATCGGACCTGTATGTCACGTGAGGGGATCTGCATGCTGGTCACGCGTGCCGGATAAACGTAACGAGTCCTTAAGCGCTCATTCATGCAGATAAAGGCATTGCTTAGAAAGGCGTCGCTGCAATGGTCGGCGTACCCTTCTCCGTTTGTAGGATCTCGCCGAGAATTGAGACGCGCTTACGCGAAACCATCAGGATTTCACGCGAATTATTGAACGTGGGAGAATCAGAAACGAATGTTACGAATATTACGAGAGAAATGTGGAATTAACACGCGATAGATTTATAGAGGAATACAATTTTTTTCGCTGAAACTGACTTGTGAAATTGAAACGTTTCAATATTTTTATGCATGGACGAATATTCTCCTTTGAACTCTTGATTAACTGATGAAAATCGATGCAGGAATTGTACTTGCAGATTGACACGCGAGTCTTTGTTCGTATCCAGAATAATAATAAACGTAATGTTATTTAAAAAAAGACGATAAATTTTTTGCAATGAATTTTTACATGATGCAAGAGAAATTCTCTCGGAAAAAAAGAATAATCTACCTCTCTTTGATCTTCCAACTTTGGACGCTGATAAATGTATTTTTGTATATCTCAAAAGAACTAAAAGAAAAGAAAAGTGAGTAATTTGTATCGAGAGAAGAGAGCTTGAGCTTCATTATTCTTTAATTGCGTATTACACAATGAATTTTTCTAGAAAAGGAACAAAAATTTAATAATTTCGAAGATTTTCTATTAAGAAGAAACCAAACCTAATATAATTTCTGATAGAATAATTGAGCCTAATTCAACATCTTTTAACTTCGAATGTCACCAAATATGTATACCACGCAATGAATTTCTAAATATTAAAAAAAAAAATTAAAGAACGTTCGATAGCTCGAAAGAACTTTCCAAAATTTTGAGAGGAGGAACTCTAAAACGCCAACAAACTTTTCTAAACCTCCAAAGGGTTTAGAAGGGAAAAAAATGAACTATGAACGATCTAACAATTTACGAACACTTTCCACAGACTTCAAAGCGGCGACAAAAAGAATAACCCGAATATTATTATCTTCGCATTTTCTCATATCTAATTTCGCGGAGGTGCGCTCGATGAAATTGCGGTTAATGTAGATTTCGTGTCAAGGTCGGACCGCGTGTACGCGCCACCGACTCCCGCGAATCTGACATTTCATTGACATTTGTGAAACCTGTTTCACATGTGCGGCGAATTTGTCAAAAATTTGTCATGTGAGACGACGACGGCGCGCCGCGCGAGTCAAGCATTTGAACGAGGGACTTGCTGTTAGGGATGATTCGTTCGTTCAAAAGAGAGAGAGAGAGAGAGAGAGAGAGAGAGAGAAAGAGAGAGAGAGAGAGAGAGAGGGAGAGAGAAAGAGAGACTGTGCTTCGTGTAACATCGCCGACGGAGCTGACAGGGATCGTGACCTGTTATTGCAAACTGTTCTCACGAAACGTTTATTTAAAATGTAGCCCTCTTGCCCACTTGGCAACCATTCAAAGGTCGCGCGCTAACGTCCACGCTACCTTAAAAATTCGCGAAGAAAAAGACCTGAACAGTGCAACTACCGGTGACTAAAGCTTCTGACTTGGAGGAAATTAAGATGCAAGAAATAGAGAAAGGTTTGCAATACAAGTTTCTATAACATTTCTATGTGTTTTATGAAATATTAGCGAAATATCTATATATCTTTGTATTTATACATGTTTTCTTAACAGGAAGGAATAGAAGAAAGTTTATAAATTTCTATTTTGGGAACTTTCCAAACTTCAGAAATTTTTTCTAAATTCTTCTTTCTAAAGATGGAACGTGAAAAATTACGAGTTGCTCATTTTATCTGCTTTGATAGTTCTAGCATGAAAATAGTAGTTAGAATATGAAAATTTGTACTTCAGTTTCGTATTTATATCAACATAATTGTAAAATTATGAAAATTATTGATAATTAGTATTTTAATTTTAATTGAAAGAAGTGACTTCAAATTAAATTGAAAATTAAAAATTATTTTTAAAATAATTTAAATTATCTTTCGATATCAATAATTATCAATTAAACTTTTATTAAGAATTATTAATCAAATTTTGTTGAAACGTGAATGGCAAGCGTTGGAAATCGTGGAAAGAATTACAATTACAATGTTGGTAAAATAAAACAAACGAATGATAAAATAGAAAATAAATTGGCTAAAGATCCGTGATACAGAAAAGTCAAAATCGTCTGGGATTCGTCTGGGATTCACGGTTTAATTATAAATCTGTTCGGCACTGGTTCAATGGCATCGCGTTTGTCACTTCTGTGAAATTTCTTTTCTCACAAAGCGAAGCGTGACAGCGTATCACGATCAAAGAACGTTGAAAAAGCTAAGAATGCTCACTATCATACATACAAGGTGTCCCTGTAATCGAGGAACAACCGAGTGGTGATTTCACATGTAAAAATAAATCGGAACGAAAGGATAAAATTTGTGTTCATTTAAAGTTTCGGTTTCAAAAGAATTGAATTTGAAAATTTGTTAAGTGTAATTGAATTTGGCTAATTTCGAATTAGACGGGAGGAAATAATCAATAGAAGCTTATTCTACATATATAAAAACATAATGATTATGTATATTATTTTGATAAAAAAATATCTAATACAAAAATTAAAATTTTCATTCGTATAAATATGCACATATTAATATCATACAGAAGCAACTTTAAATCTCTTTTTACTTGCTGCTGTATTTTCTTGAGAAGGCTTTAAATCTTCAATTGACCAATTAATTATAATCCAAATTGCAATTAGCCAGATTTAAGTATACTTGATAAAGTTACAAACTTCATTTTCTCATAAACGAAGTCTTGGATGGAAAAAGTTACTCTTTCTTTCCAACTTGATTTTCATCATTGAATCGCGATTACAAAGACTATAATACATAATATTATATAGAGAAAACTGCAGCAGAATTCCGCTTATGTGAACTTGTCGGGGGACAAATAGTTTATACAATTGGAATTTATACAATAAGAATTCAGATTCAAATAGGTAGGATTCAATCAGCAGAAGTTCATTTAATACATTCGAGACGGATTTCAATCGATTATCATGTTTCTAGCATCAATTTATCAGTTCCAAAATATGTTTACTATTAGAAGAAAGTATTTTTGCTGCGTTCTAAACACGGAATTGTGATTCCCATCCATTTTGAATATTAATCGGGTATTGAATTTAATTCAAATAAATAAGTCAAGTTATATAATTTATAAATGATTAATATTGATTACACACAGTATGAATTCCATAACTTTGCGATCTTTATTTTGCAAGAACTCATAGAGCAACCCTTACATTACACATTTGTTAAAACTACGAAGCTAATGAATTGTATTTGAGACAAACTTGTCTATTCACTATACTATTATAGTCTATATACTCTACTGTCTGTACTACTATTTCTAGTATATACTCAACTTAAAGAAATTTTCTTAAATTAAAATCTTCAAGATAGATTTTACTCAATTTCAGATTATTGAAAGCTGGTAAGTTTCTATGTAACTTGGTCCAAATGGAGTTCACTTAAATGGAGTTCCACCAGTATGAAACAACAATTGTGGTCGGCAAGCTTAAATCGCAAAGGAAAATTCCATCAATGCTCCTACACGCGAAAGACTTTGCCTCACTTCTCTATGCATGCATAAAAAACTTCATCACGATGCATCGAACGAATTAATCAAGGAAATCGCTTACAATCGTATTAATGTAATCGAAGGGATCGAAATCCTGCTGCTCCTCGTCCGCGTTCGGCGGAGGACATGGATAAAAAGCTTGCGAGGGTCTAATGGAAAAGTAAAATATTCCAATTAGAGAGATTTCGAAGAAGAGAGAACCTTATAACGTATGCGAACTGTCTGAAATTTTCTTGAATTCCTATTTACAGTCGTTGAATTAGGAGCATAGAATTTTTAATGTTTTGCACGTTTTTAATAAAACTGAAAGATTCAAAAAAAATAAAAGATTCAAATTATTAGAATATTGTTATTAATACTATTGAGTATTATTGGAAAATTGTAATTATCACTAGAGTATTCTATATTTATTTGAAATTTTATTAATTAATAGAATATCACATACACACATATTAATAATTTAAATGTAAGCTATGAATGTCTATATTTAATTTTAATTATATTCTTGTGGATGTAGTTAAAAAGTAGAAATTACATTCTTGTGGATGTAGTTAAAAATATCCTAACAAATATATATACTTGTATACATTCTGCAGATTTTTGTATTTTATTATAAATTTAATTTCGATAAAACTGTAGAATTATTGTGTATGAGAGAAACGAATAAGTATCGACTGAATATTTATATCAAAAAATTCAACTTGGATTTTTAAAATCGAAAAGAAAAAAATGAGCATGATAAAGAATGTGCAGATTTTCATGCATCTGTGGAAAATTTATAAATGCAAAAATACACACAATACCTATTGATAAACCTAACCTAAACCTAACCTAAATACTAAAATATATATAAAATGTACAATTGATTATAATATTTAATACAAATGATGAAACAAATTTCTATTCAGATTCGATTTCTTTATCATTTCATAAAAATGAAAAAACTCATAAAAATCAATGTAAATTATATTGGGTAATTATACATGGTAATAAAACCAAAGAAGAAAAGCATGAATTATTAATATGCACGTGTACAATATTCCACGGACTTTACACTTATTCATTCTGTGTAGCATGTATACAGACATGTTTTTCATTATCAAATTGCATTCAGAACCTTCGATTTTATTAAAATCTCACAAGATTGTTGAGAATTGCAAACATGTACTCCTGATTCAACGTCCGACATGAAATTTGCATGTTTCACATCTCGAAGGATGAAGTACCTGTGCGGTCTGTTTTGGCGATTTTCTCGCAATTTCGCCATCAGTCTGCTGAATTCCTCCCATTCTTTGTCCACTTCCTCCTCGCCGCCATCCGGATGATAATGAAGAGCTTCCTCCAGCAGTTCTTTCTTCGTCGACTGATTAGCCATCGTTTCGATCTTTCGACTAATTGGACGTTGTATTACAATTGTTATATTGCCGTCGGCAATACTATCGGTGTTGGATTCTCCTGCCTCTCAGAGTACAACTCCAAGCTTGAAATTCCTCGATCCAAGATTACATAACCACGTGGAAGCCGCGAAGATCATCCTCGAGATAACGGATACGACAATCGATACAATCCGCGAAATTTAACCCAAACGACGAACAAGAGCCAGAATCAGAGGAGGCTTTCAGGAGAATTCCGAGTTAATAGACAGCTGTGAGTACTCGCACCAAGGGATCATCGTCGTCTCGTCGGACTCATTCATCGGAGACGATACACGGGGATGTATATTCGTCGAGCTCGATCGCATCTGTCGTCCGTAGAGGATTCCTTCGGTTCTATTAGACCGAGCTACTTCAGTTCCACTCGCATCTACTTGAATGGAAAAAAGTCGAGCGTTTTCCTCCGGGGGTGGAGGGGAGGGGGGGGAGAGAGACTTTCTCGAGTGGTCGCCGACGTCCGTGTGACACTGACACTGACACTAAAGGGCGGACGGAAGCAAAAATTGGCAAAAAGAAGCGTTTAAAGCAATTGAACACGTAGGCCGGACCGTCGCACACGAAGCCAATGAGTCACACTGACAATGGGAAGAGAGAACCACCGTACGGACCTCAGATGATGGGAGGAGGGCCTCAACGCTGGTCCAATTTAGCGGACTCATTAGCCTGGCTCTGACTGTTGTCGACGTCGTCGTCGCGCTACGCTCGCGATCTTCCCCCCGCGATATACGTATATACGTATGTACTCTGGCCGGTCTATTGTTGCGGACACCTCTGCCGAGGACACTCGCGATTAGCATTTTTTTCTTTCTCGTTTTCGAACAGATCTTTTCCAAATATCGTATGTACATACGAATGCAACGTTCAACGCAAAAATGAAGAAGTGATCATAACTTCGTGAGGGACGAAACAAAAGTTTTACAAAATGATAATAAAGAACATCTGATATTATTATGCTAAATAATGTTCAATGTTATTATTAACGAATGTCTGATGTTATTGTAGCATTAAAAATCTAATTTTATACTTTAGAGAGCAAAAATTTTATAAAATATGAAATAAGTGGTATTGTATATTATTATAAGGTCAAAGAATTATATTTAATAAATGTTTGATATTATTGTCTTATTGAATATTTGATATTACTCGAATGAATTATTATTTGATATTCCTTGATGTTACTGCATTTTACACAATTTTCATTCCATCTTTCTAGCGTACAACGCTTTTGCATTGAACATGCCAGTTAAACAGGATCATTCAAAAATCTATTCCATTTACTGTTGTATGGAAAAACTTGTCAGGATAAAATTACACTATATTTCAAAAAAGGGCACATGTAACGGTGGGAAAAATCTTATTCAACGTCATTTTTTTACGAAATTCTAAAACAGTATATCCTTAAATAAAATCATGTATATTTTATCCATGAATTTTTTCTGTATACATAAAATATATCTATTTACACCCTGTATGAAATATATTACTCAATATAAGGAATAGTGAGACAGTGAGACAATTTGGAGAGATATATCTTCAGAGAGAAACGAAAAACAATTTTTTAACGAAATTAGAGGTTATTTTGTTGATCGAAGAAATAATAATAAAATAATACACTTTTCACCTTATGAATGCACACTTATTGATGGTGATAACTAGGGCAAAATCTATAACAAGACACAAATTTATAGCATATAACACAATGTCACACAGACACTGGCGATTTATGCGTTTATAGAAAAGCGCAAAATGCAGATAATCTGTAACAAGGGACGTTATATTTTTAAAAGATAAGATACCAGACAAAAAATTATTTATCGCGTTATACTTTAAATATTTTATACATTCATGCGCCTCCGAATTTCTCACAACTACACAAAAATCCGCAGTTTATTAATAAAGAAATCAGCACCTCGAGAATGTTCAAAATCCTCGTTTTACTCTAAATATTCGAAATCTAAATATTTTACCGTAGGTCAATTTTTCACTTTTATCCTTTCGTAAGACAAAAGACAAAAAGACTCAAGAGATACGTGAGTTTGTTACGAAAAGTATTGTCGCGTGGACTAAAGCTTTTTCTTTTCCACGTTTCGGAAAAGAAGAACTTGAAATTTCGATGAAAATCAAGATTCAGGTCGTGGAGAGACTATTGACGAGATAATTGAAGCGTTTTTCGCGTCAGAGAGAGACGAAAGGTTCAAAGTCTTATCGGTTGTATTTCTAGTAGCGACTGTACGGTAGCCGTACACGGCAATTGGCCACTTCCCTCGACGAGGGCTCGTAGGAAGCTGCCTTCAAAGTCACCAGTTATCATTGATCAAAATTACCACGTAATTTGATGAATGGCTGTCTTATTCGACGCCGGCACCAAGCTCCGATCGATGACTCTCTCTCTTCTGCTATACTTTGTACAGCCAGCTTCCGTCTCTGACACACTTTGACTTTTTATACTTTCACTTGTATTTGTTTTAATTAAAAAAAAAATAATAATAGTAATAATAAACTTTCACTCTTTAATCGCAAAAAAAAAAACCACCAAACTTTCGCCTTTGCCGTTTTACTTTTACGTTTGGAATTACTTTCAATTTGAAATTGGAAAATTTTCATCTGTAATTATACATTGTGATTTTATACTACAAGATAACATTTTCATCTTCAGTTTTCATTTTACTTTTACGCTGTACGACCAGAGACGTTTAATTTGGCAGGTTAAAGTCGGAAACGCAAGTTTCACGGAGTCGGTTTTAACGAAATGAACACGTACCTTTCACTAAAAAAAAAAAGAAAAGCCGAGCTTTTATCAGACGAGATTTTCAATGGATATGGATGAACGATTAAAAGAGCACCGTGGCAAATTGTTCGTATTTATTCGGGCCATGTTACTTGCTTATGAGCACATCGAGCCGTAAATTCGCGTGTTGTTTACCCCGAAAAGTAAAGAGACAGTAAATAATGAACCGGAAAGGATTGCCGACTTGGTAAATTTGTCTAGACAAAGGAGTGCGTCAACACCAGAGTAGCAATTATTGAACTTTGTGCAAAATAGAAGACGTATCAGGTGCTACTTGATATTCGCCAGCTAGAGAATATTACCATTTACTAAACGATTAGTAACCTTAGCTTCTATGAATCGCGAAAGTGTTGAAAATTCTCCGAACAAAAGTAAGATGTATGTACAATTGAACCAATAACTATAAATTTTTATAATAACGTAGGGACTACGTTGCATTTTGCTTTTGATCGATCCTTCGAATGTTCATTAAAATATACTAGTTTTTAATATATTTTTTCCGCATTGTAAGGATATAGGTTCTTCGCGTTTTGTTTTACGAGTTTATTTGATGGATTTTACGAGTTCTCGAGAATAAAAATGCGGCGGCATCATATTTTTAGAAATGAAGAACAACTGGACAAGAGTTGCGTAGAGAGTGCTGTAGTTTTGATACTTCGTCGAAGGAAGATGAATTATCATGTCGCTGTTAAATCAAACGTGAATCACGTAAGATTTTCGTAAAAAATGCAGTGCTAACACATTAATGAAACATCGAACGACACAGACGTATGCATAAAGTTTCCAAGTTCTAGAACGTGCAGAACTTTATGTTATTACTATTACTAATACTAATATTAATATTAGTATCATTACTTTATAAATAAAAGCTTCTTTGTACTAATATTTCTAACACAAATTTGGCGATGCTAAGTATCATTCATCGGTGATATTAAGTGATATTAATATTAATGTTAATATTAATAAGTTAATACTAATAATAATTTATCATTTTACAGATAAAAATTAATATTCTTCATTGCTAAAAAGTTGTCACACTGAGAAACAATAAAAGATAATTAATTCTATTCGACAAAAATGGAAATTCAACGTCGATACAATTCTCTCGTAATTTTGTTATAGTAACAGCGAAAATTAAAATTATCAAAGTCTAAAAGTTTAGTACTGAATGAGGAGCATATAACAAATTAAGAATGCTTTCATTTTTAAATATACAACTTTCAACATACTTATTCAATACAATAGTATGTTATCCTCTTTGAACCTCTGACAGATAAATAAATTATTTTATTATTAATTACGAGATTATATTGTAATATGGACTCACGGGCTAAACGAATGTGATCGAAATTCGAGAACGACGAGTAAAAAATTAATAATAATTAATAAATTGTATTGTGCTTTGTAAATGTATAAAACGTGGAAAGTGACTTCGAAACTAAATTAAAAAAATTTTTTTTATTTTAAAAATGACTCTATGCAATCACGCCTTGTCGTATAACAAATGGGACAAAATGTTACATTTATCCAGGAAAATGATCGAAAATCAAATTATTTAAAGAATTTTGAAGATAATGAACGTTAAGACTTGGTAATTGTAAAGTGTCAAGTTATTTCCAACGTAAATCGTAACTACATCTTCTCATTTTATTAAACGTCCAGTGATTTATGAACAGGAATGCATATTTTTGTGATATAGTACGTTATGTAAAAGTTACGTAACATGCTTGTCTGCAATAGTTTCATGTAGATGAACAAAGAAGGATATAGGTAAATAAACGTAAAAATATCTGGATTTAAATAACTAACGCGTTGAACGTTCGTTAAACCTATAAAAACAACCATTATAACCGTGAAAAGAACAAACGCGGTCTATTAAATCGTGCCACCGGCGCTCGTAATTTTCTCAAGACATTTTTATACCTCTCCGCGAAAATTATTCCCCTTACTTTGCATAATTCCCTCTCCGTTTTGTTTCTCTACGGGCCTCGGTTGGCTATTGTCCGATTTTTCGTTAGCATGAAAGGAACGTTTCGTTCTTGCGAAATTCATTGTCCGAATAATTAGATAATTCGTCCATTAAACCTCGTGGATCTCTAGAACACAGAAATTAGCTTAATACTCTGAATTCCTTAACGTTGAATCACTGTTCGTATCTTCAAAGCCATGAAAAAAAACCAGATACTTGAAATCAGTGGAATTATTAGCGTTCTCTTGATACCTATTTCTGTTTTAAGCATTTTACTACAATTTAAAATGGAACAAAAGAACACTCGTGTCACTTTTTCAAAGATGTCACAAATCTGACAATGAGAATAATTTCGATATTTTTCTTCTTGGACATAATTGCTGAGATATCGCATTTAGATGGTGTACAGAGATATTTGTTCTTTTTTAAAATCAAGAACTTACGAATAATTAGTTTCTTTATTGAATATAATTACTGGAGTGTAGTATTTAAATACTTGGGAAATATTTAAATGAAAATTAAACGAAGAGATGCTGGAAAAGAGAGAACCAGTGAATAATTGCAATATTCTTCTCATCGCCGATTCACACAGCTTGTGACATAAATTTCTACATTAACTCGAACAGATACTTCATTTTACCAAAATATACGAAACAGACTTATTTCGGTCGTTAAATGAACAAAAATTAAAAAACGAATTAAAAACACTTATTCTCCACAGAATTGTTACATTCGATGTTTTTGCCTCCTCTTAGCTCTTTGAAACGTTAATTACAGTAAAAAAGAGCTCCAATTTGCAGTTCCAGCTACTTTAATCTTTCAGTATCCCGTCACGAAGATGTGGGACACTTTTTAATCCACTATATTTTACAGAATCAAACGTGAACGTCGGCATTCGCGAAGCGAATAATGTTCAAAATCCTCTCGGTTGAAGATCGTCGTATGAGATTAACGAGTAGTAAACAAGTGCGATTCGTCGAAGGGCCAGCTAAACAGGAAGGAAGGGACGATGATTGGACAAACGATCTTGTCGAAAATGCAATCGTATGCACTGTTGACGCATCAAGAGAAGGTAATTCATTGCTCGGCCATGTGACTGGCATTAACTAATTCAGTGCTCTAATATGACCGGCATAGGGTCGTGAACCCATGGGACATCCGTGGTGGCACTCGTCAAGATCTTTTCCAACACGGCTGATCTGCAGGTCCACCGCGAATCTTGAATTTTTCTTATTAGTGAATATAGAAAATCGTGTTAAAGAGTCGATTGCAAAAGTTATTAATTCTATTAACGTTATTCACAAGCTTTCACAGTCATTTTATTCATTTTTGTTCGAGTTATGACGATGATGTCTGATAAGAAGATATCAATTATTTCAATTGTTCACGTGTTTCTGACTTTAATGAAGGGCAATTGTGTCTTTGCTTTACTTAAATATTAAAAATTAAATATTTTAATAATTCCGTAGAAAACAAACGTTATTAATTTCTATATATATATTTTTATATATTTCGTTATAATAAAATTTCTTCCTATAGAAAGAAATTAAAAAGAAAGAAAGAAATCAAACATGACAATTAGATTGCGGATTTTTATGCAAATTTATATTTTCGTAAAAGTAATTTAAGTAGTAGACTCTAAACAGAGATATGTTTGTGTCTATCAGATTGTGTATATATATATACATAATATTTTAATACTAATTAATATTACATTATGATATTAAAATTTGTATTATTCTCGTGTATGATGATCCTCTGGGAAGTAGATGTTATCAATCTATTTTCTACGTTTGAGAACAGTAGTTTTCTTTTTGCATACTCCATTAAGACAAAGTTCCTTTGCTACTGTAAAAATCAAAGATTCAAGGAGAAAGGGAAGAAAGAAATCGAACGTGCTAATTCTCTGGAAGACAAGGTCTAGGACGAAACTATAGATCGAACACAAGCGATGCAGCTCGTTCTAGTGAGATAAGGCTAATTAACTATTCTTCGGACAATTACAGAGACTCGTCAGCCTGCCCGACAATGTATCTACGTTTCTACTTCTTTGGGAAGGAAATATCGCCGACACATGAGTCACCTATACATGATTTACGACCGTTATCGCGTATTTTCTCTTACTCTTGTATAATCGTACCTCGTGAGCTCGATGTTTTTTCACCGTGATTATTCCCCCGAAGAAAAAAGGCCCTTTGCGGATTCGCTCGCGCGTTATCGTAGCAAAAAAAGAAAGAAAGAAAAAGAATAAGATAGCCGGAGCACGCTTTCGCGGCCTGCTCGATAACCGTGGCAATAAACAAAGCGCACCGATAACTTTTGAACCCTTTCTACGCTCGTCTGCATGCAAAACACGTTATTCCCGTATCCCGTATCCTCGATCCCGAAAAATCAACTATTTCTGAGCAACGTCGATCTTGATTTATCTTTCTTTTGGACACGAATTTTTTCTGTGGTGGAAGAAGTGCCAAATTGCACAGAAATTCTACTTTAATGAAATGCGAAATGATCGAAATTTAAAAAAATAGATTAAAATAAATAGACCAGAAAAAGGAAATTATTAATTAAACAAATTAAACGCGATATAAATTTCTATATTTTCAATTATTTTAATATTTCGGGATGGATTAAAGAATGTACCAGCGTACACATCAGAGAAGATGAGACATCTAGCTCATTAGTATTGTTGGGTCAATTTAAATCAAGTTCCACTTAAAATTCTACATTTTACTCTTAATATCTGATAAAATTAAAATTGAAAAATTTCAATAAACTCTTTTAAACAACCAAACCCCAAGAAGAATTAATCCTTGAATGACACGATTAAATTATTTAATTCAAATTTACATTTTTTTACATTTTAGGTGTTTACTAATGATTTTCGTCTTGTAAAATACATACGACTGAAAATTAAAAAGTGGCGTGAGTAAGTTAAATTAGACAACAAAAATTATTTAAAGTGCTGTCGAACCCAACGAGAGTTAATGATCTTTATCCCCCTTCGATTCGGCACAGATCTCGATCCAAGTTACGTGTCGTAACTTGGATAACAAAACACGTGAAAAGTGCAGTTTGCGAACGCGTACAATGATGAAATTTCTATTCGACATTTCTACGTGATACGAATAAACATAAGCGTTTGCAACTGGTAGAATGGAATACAAATTTCAATTATCTCTTAACTGTTTCGTCGAAGGAATTATCTTTGTAGAAAATTATAAAAGTATACCATAATTGCTCCAACACAGGAGAAAAGTTTCTTCTTTTATCACGAAGAAGAGAGAAAGTATATTACCTAAACTGATGTAATAAATTAAATGACGAGTTTTCAATCTGCGATAATCGGAGTACAAAGGACTTTGTAAAAATTATCATGGTGGAAAATTAATTACGCTCGTACGTTCTCTCTTTTAATAACAAATCAATGATAACACTGGATCGAAGCAGACTCAGAGTCTGCAGAATCTTCGCGATAACCTCTGTTTACAAAATCGTAAAAGAGAAAGAATCGTTTAATTAACCGTTTCCGATGGTTGTAAGTTTTCGTTATTTTTTAACGAGAATATTAATTATTGCATCGAGAAATTGCATAAAAAAAGGATACAAATGTTATTTTTATTTGATCAAAATAAATTATACAGATACTTGAGGTTAATTAAACCTCATGAATGGATCTACAAAATGGATGTTATATTGTTAAAAATTAGATCGTTTTTAAATATTTGATTTTTGCATAAAATAAAATTTAATTTTTTTGTGTTCTCTGCTTTCTATGAATAGACAGAAGATATCTGAAGAGATGCAAACGTAAAGGAGAAGAATTAAATTACAGATTAGTCTAAATAAAATTTAAATTGTAATTATGGAATGGATGCTTGATGCAAAACTAACATCGAAAGAAATGAAATGTAAATTATAATTCTAAACCTACAAATGAGATCTATTTAATTTAATTTAGAAAATTAACCAAGGAATAATTAAGGAACTCAAAGCTCCTCAAAGCAATTCATTTGAATTCAAATTAAATAAAATAACAGATTTATACTTAGACAGAAGGTTGTTTCATCTATAAATATTATTATTGACATTCTATCCTCAATATTTTATATAATTTTACGTATTTTGCATATTGCGTGCATTTCTGTATTTTCAAACGCACAAAAACCCAGTGATGTGAGTTTCAAAATTATATTTGAAATTAAATGACTTAGTCAATGAAAACAAACATATGAACTTGAAGGACTAATTCCACTAATAAATTTGAAATCGGATAGTTCGACTTTAATCATTTGGATAGCTGTGTCAGCCGCGTTCATCGGATACGTCAAACTTAATTCCCCACGTCGAAAAATAAAGTTAATCTTGGTTAGTGGTATTAAACACGTCCTTGCGAAAAATAATTAGACGCTGTCACGAGATTTCACAGCCGTGCAGTAACGTGTGATCGCCGAAGCTCGCGATGGAAGATCAAATTTCTTTGATCGCGCTTCTACGACTAACACAGATGCACGTGATCCTCAGCTAATGTTTCTCTACGTTTCTCCACGATCTCCAACGAACCGTGCAATCCTATGAATCTATAAGCATCGATCGATCGTTCCCACCTTTCGTCGACCGATTATGCAAATGTCTCGTTTGTTGTCTACCGGTGAATCGATGCCGATAATCGCGCGTTTCGATCGGTAATGAGTGCAATTGAGAACACGCGAGCAAGTCCAAGGCCATTGTCATCATCATCATCATCATCATCGACTAACAATGAGACCACCAAGGATGGTTATGTCATCGTGAGCATCGTTTCCATTAAATCGACGAAACGTACATGCGAACTCGTCTCGTGTAAACACTCTACGAAAAGAAAACGTGTTATTAGTCGGCGAGATTCGATTGATTGCACCGAAATTAGGATAATAAATAATTACGTTACGAGGATACAGCGTGAACGTGCAAGGTGTAATTGAAAGCATCGATGATACATTTGTTTCGTTCCTTTTCTGTTAAGTACAAAAATTCAAATGTTTACAATATCATGGAAAAATACAAGTAAAAGCGAGTGTAAGCCTTTCTCGTTTACATATATTAGATATATATCAGAAGAATAGGAGTAAAGTGTTAGAAAAACATCTAAATCACCAAATTGTTAGAAAATATAAAGTACCAAATGTTTTCAGATTCCTCCGAATTGTGGAATATATATAGCATAGTGAAACATAATATAATATGTAAATAGACTGCGGATTTTTATGCATTGATGAAAGAAAATGCGAATGATATAAGAAAACGTGTGAAATATTCAAAATATAATGCTCTTTACAATATTTAATCTGAGAAATTAATTTTCTATTTAGATTCCTTTTTTTTCAATTATCTTTATAAAAATATAAAAATGCATAAACATCCGCAGTTTATAAATGTTCGATATATTATACAGTATAATATAAACAGTGTTCACAATTTGATTGTAGAACCTTCATTGATTTTTTTGTATCAATATACGAGAGTGATTATAATAATAACTGCTCGCAATTTAGTCATACTTTTTATTACATTAATTGTAGCATTAAATGCTTTATCGCGACTTTTTAACCAGCTAACTTTTTTTTGGTTTTTTATGACAATGGCTGGATCACTTTACGTTCGTATCAAAGAACAACGTGTTATTGCTAAATTATGATGAATTTTTTAAACTATTTAATTATATTGTATTGTATTTATATTCAATAGATTCTATATTTTTATAAATTATAATAATTGAACACAATTCTATATATATACTAAATACAGTTATATTCAATATAATATAAGAATAATGTTTTTCTTCGATAACGTGGACGGATAAGTGGATAGATAAGTTCAAAAGTCGTCGCACAAGTATCATACATGAAGATAAAACAGAATAAAGAATTGAAGGAAGCAATGGCGGTCTTCTTGACAGAAGACATTTTTCTCTAATCATATAATAAACATTTGAATCTTGACACAAAAATGCCACCAGGTGTATTGTAAAACACACGTTTGACTGAAAAGTTCTATTGTTATTTCAATAAATTTCATAATTGCTCGATCACCCTCGCATAATATCGATAACACGAAATAAACGTCTGTCAAATCAAAATATGTTAAAACAATTATGTCAAATAAATATGTTAAAAAAATTCACCTAAAATCCACTTAAAGACAACTCTTCAAAAATCCAAATACTCAATAGAAAAACTATCTTCCTAATTAACATTTTTGGGAACAAGTTTCAAAGGTTCAATTCCCATATCTTTTGCAAATTCTTCGCACGCCTTTATCTGATTGGGATGATACGTAATGCCACCCTCTCTATCCACTCGTTCCATCGCTTGGTTCTCCGGATCCCCGGGAACCAAAACAGGTTTGTCCTTGTCCGCGGCAGGCAAATTTCTCAGCTGTTTCAACAACTGACTCAATCTCTCCTTCGATCCACAGCCAAAAGCTTGCGGATTTATGGCCATGAAACAATGACCAAGATTAGCAATCTTGTCCTTACTCTTCCAATGTCTGATATTAGGACCGAATTCACTCCCAGATAGAATTCCACAAAGAACTTCGACCATCAGGCCCAATCCGTAACCTTTGTAGCCCCTAGTTATCTCCACTCCGCCAAGAGGCAACAAACAGTTAGCTTTGTACGCTTCTTCGGCGTTCGTGGTTACTTTGCCGTCCATTCCAAGCGCCCAGCCTTCGGGAATCGGTTCTTTCTTTCTGATCGCCAGCTCGATCTTCCCCACAGCAACGCTTGTCGTGGCCATGTCCAACAAGTATTCATCGTCGTTTAACCCCCCCATTCCCAGAGCCATTGAATTCGTGCCTAAAGCTGCCTTTTTGCTACGAGTCGGGGCCATTAAAGGGCTGGTGTTGGTACAGGTGAAGCCTATGAGATCTTGTTTGATGGCCATTTTCGCGTAGTAACCGCAGATGCCGTAATGATTGGAACCACGAGCTGAGACCATCCCGATACCGAATTTCTTAGCCTTCTTTATGGCTAGTTCCATGCAGAATTTACCGATCACCTGGCCAAGGCCGTTGTTCCCGTTGACCAATGCTATCGCCTGAAAATTATTATTGATCGAGCCATTGGCGTGGAGGAAATATCTCAAGTATGTCGAAATTTGTGTATTTTACGTTAACAACTGTGCTGAAGCTACTACAACTTTTAACCATACATCATAGTTAAGAGAGACATCGCAGAATTTTGAAACGAGAACGTAAAGAAAGTGCCGGTTTCAGTGGAATTTATGCCTCTCGAAGACTTCATTTCTTGTAATTTCCCAATTTCATTATATAAATAACATAATTAACTCATTGAGGATCGACATCGTGTGACACTTCATTCGTGATTTTTTCCAAACAATTTATATTGTCAAATTCTGTTGCTTAATATTAGTGACATTTACGTAATACCTTTTTATCTCATCGTTATGTTTCCTAGATTCCATAATTTTATGAAATTTGAAGGAAATTCGAAGTATTTACAACAGTCTGATGAATGACTAACTACTGTATTTGGTCTATTTCTCAGAAAACAGATGATTTACCTCTATAAGTCCATTCACCACAAAATTTAAAAGATATTTGTAAAATGTTGAACATTCAAGATTAATCAAGGCTTTCAATGTGTTTCGATCCAAGATTAATTCCGACTTAAGACATTTTTCACTATTTTTCAATTTATGAAGCTGATCGATATAGCTTCTAAACAATTCCTTGAGATGAGAAGCTCTCGTATCTATTCAAACGGAACTAAAGTATTATAACACGAGATAAGAGTACGTTAGAAATTATCTGCTTTGTTTTCCAACGAGATCTTCATTGGCAATCGAAATTATAATCGTTCTGTTTAATATGTTCGCGTAAAAGACTTCAAGCAACAACTCGGAAATTACATTTTCAATAATCAACAGAAGCAACATAAATTTATGATCAAGACAAAGATCAAGTAATTTTCGCATGAAATATTATCTGTCATATTTTAACGAGAGATATAAATTTCCACAAGTAAACCGGTAGAAGCTGGATTCAGACTATCCGTTTCTTAAATGATTCTTCAATTATCACTACAGTCTTCTTTTTAAAAAGAAACAACACAGTCGGAATTGTCTGTAATTTCTAAAAAAAGGCTAAGAAAGATGAATAGAATAAATCTTTTCTTGGTATCGCGCGAAAGATAACTGCGTATGATATCATAGTAATCTCTCGAAATTATTATTCTCCCTCTTCGTGAGAATATTAGTGTAATAAAACGTATCCATGCACTGCGATCTCTCTCTGTCATTCAGTGACCGCGTGACAACTATGCTTCCAATTGATCAAACAAATAATTAACACCGCGTCATGCCACTAATCTCAGTTTAGACGCTGATCAAGTCGGAGCACGATGCAGGAAAAACACGATTTCCAACGTGCGTTGAAGAATACACAATACAATCGATATATCCGTATTTCAATCCGTATAGTTTTTAATATATCGTTTTAACATCGTATGATATACAGATGTGTTTGCATATTCAAGTTCCATTCTGTGTAATCAATGCGCGTAAATTTCTCACGTTCTTGCGTATTAAATTGTGTCAATCCTCTACGACGTACAACTTAAAAGTTAAATAAAAGTCACATTTCGAAAATTTTATTTTATCCGCTTGTTGCTTCGTTATGCAATTTCGTCGAGACACTATTAAAAAGTAAAAACAAACATATCAAAAATAAAAAATAAAAAATAAAAAACAAAAATACCAAATGACTTGCTGGATTCTAATTCGAGTAAATAGCTTTCTCTAGTGATAAGTGAACGAAATTCCGATTATGCGGAGTTAATATACTTGTATCGTATATTTTATCATTATAATTATACACACGATGAAAACACGGATATATCATGTACACGTGTGGCACGCTATTTGAACACGCGTGTAACAGAGATCCCTAAGATGTATCGATCGCCAGAGATAATCACCTGACAATCCGTAACAATCTGTGGCTTCGCGCATGGATCGGTCATCCCATCCTTAATATCCTGCACGTACATTGGCATTCTATTCATCCCATGACTAAAATGGCCACGATAGTCAGCGGTCATCAAGTGATGACTGATGATATAGCCATCCTCGCATGACACTCCAACCTTGCACAGGCTCTCGGATATAAATCTGATCACCTCCTCTTTAGGTGCCACCATTTCCGCGTCTTTCTGGCAGGATCCCATCCTCGCCCTCATCCAACCGAACGTCCAAGGTTTTAACAAGTTGGATGTACTCCACGAGATACTCGAAAGACTTTTGTACATGTTCGACACAATTTTTTCTTTCTGTCGGGAGACTTATCGAATTTGGACTGAACCAGTCGGCTTCAAGGGAGATCTACTTCTATTTGCTGACTTTTTATGAATAACTTGTATCGTCGAATTACTGACGATATTTGTAGCAACGTACGCAGAACTGGTTGACAACCGATGAAAAATTCATCGACCTAGGTTATCACTTTTTATCACGCATGATTTTAGAACGTCGTTATCGCGAATAAACGTGATGCGCGTGAAAAATGTCTTAGAAAAGGTTAAATTTAATTTCAATAACGTCTTTTTGCCGTCTTTTCCCTTCGTAAATTGAGTTTAATTTGATTTTCATACGTAATATTTAATCTCTTGATTTTCCTTAACAATTTTACAAAGATAAGCGATCTCAGAACCTCGTCGTCACGAGCGAATGATACGCATGAAAGTCTTTTAGTCTTCTTAAACAAGATTCGACTTAATTTTAACAACGTTCTTTCGTATATATATCCAATCGTATGTCGTTTTTATTTATTTTAATTTCAGTATGTTCTTTCACAAATTATTCGCTTCCATCTTTATTCCGTTTCAATTGCATGAAGTTGACAAGATTGAATCTATCTTGGACACGTTTGAATTTACCGCTCGGAGAACTTCACCTGAGTTTACTTTTACCCATCCTCCTTCTGCTATGTAATTCTTCTTTAATCAAACGTCCTTCGAAACGTTTATAATCTACGCACCAGTCAATTCACAGAGAAATTCTTCTTCGAAACGTTCAAACTCGATGAAAATAATTTTTGATTATCGCACGTGCGCGTGTGCAATCTGATGATCTATAGATTACACGGCAACATTCGCGAATCGTTGCTACGTTGTACTAGTTTGTGTTCTCCGTCCGTTCTCAGTGTGTTATCTAAATTTATCCATTGGCTAGACTGGCTGACGTCAGAGGCGGGAATGTTCAAACTTTAATCTTACAATTTTCCTTCAATCGAATTCACACCTTCGCAAAAATATTTCTGCGGCGTTTCTTTTTCGCGAAATACGAAACAAAAATTTCTTAAAAATTGTATCAACATACTTCCCAAATACGAAGAATAGCAATTATTTCCCATGTTTAATTCCTATTGCAATTTTCCGATCTTCTTCGCAAAATATGAATTGAATTTCTTCAGAATTTTGTCAATATAGTACATTTTAATTTCAATTTTTTCTTTGTATTTCATCTCAACCAAATATTCAATTCAAAGCATCAGCTTTAATTTATTGAAAATTCAATTGTATAGAAAAAGAGAGGCGAGATTATGCAACTTACGAAAACATATTCGATGCATATTTGCTCGAACTGCTATTTATTTTACACTGTTTCTAGATTAAAAAAAAGAATGACGTATGCGTGTTTTTGCATCGATAAAACTTCTAACAACGATAACGTAACTACATACATGGAAGACGCGTTTAACCTAGTGAAAAAATACCTCGAAGCCAGAAATTGCTATAAAGCATCTATTCAGATATTCTTCCATTAAGATAAAAATCTTTCCTCCATCATTTTAATATGCTACCGCTAAATAGTGAGACGAATCTTTGATATCTCCACTCTCTTTTAACCAAGTCTTTCATATCTTGCGTAAATTATAATGATTTAATAATAAAATATTATATATAATA
>KQ435711.1:3028520-3051558 GCA_001276565.1 Melipona quadrifasciata
TAACATATGTAAACTACTTTATGTGTGCACTCGGTGACTGACTTATTCAAAAATTGTATTCGAAGATGTTGAAGCAAGAATCTGAGCATATGCGACGGGGTCGTAAAGACTTCACAGATTTCACAGATACACTCCTAACAGCGTGAATAAAATGCACGTGACTCGTACACCGTAAAAGACAGGTTGCAAGGCAAACCGGCTGATCCAGCCGCAGAAAAATCGACAATCGAATCTGCGTTTCCGCGTGCATTCTACGCGCGATGCGCAGAAATTATGCAATTATGCTGCGTGAAATATTTGGCACGTTCAGATAAAAAATCGAGCAATGCCCGCGTAATTTGAGGATGTACCGACTTTGACGACACGCAATTTTTCATATCGAAGTGTTGGGAATGAGTGGGAAAAGAAGAAGAAAAGAAACAAATGAGGAATCGAACGATTGCGTGCCACGAGAAAACGACTCCTTGGTGTTGTGTGACGTTTGCCAGTTAACGTTTCACTTCGCTTCCTGAAAACCGAGTATTCTAAAATAATTTCAGTGGCTGCAAGAAGCACTTGCATACGACTGTGTTTATTATAAAATTAGTTAAGTCTGAGTGCATTAAATTTCATATTATCTAAGAATATTTTTTATATCCTAGTGATTAGGACGATTTGAGAAGGAAATGTAGAGCCTGATAAAAATTTAAATATTCTTCGTGGTAGTGCGCTATTTGATAAATCAGAAGTGACATGAATATTTGAACTGCTTTATTGAGTTGAATTTTTATTTTCAAAATATTTAATTCTATGAAAAGAATTTATATGTTTGATGTTATTTTGGATTGAATCTTTCTTGAAAGTTCTAGGAATGAAAAAGAAAACTGATGATTTATTTGGAAATAGATTAGATTAAATAGAGAATTAGAATAGATTAGATTCGCGAAAAACTGCACTCTGCACGTATATTTTGCAATACCGTTTAAATTTTTAAAGAAAGTAACAGAATATAAATCAACAAATGAGAATTATATTTGAACTGAATTTTTATTTCAATTTCAAGTTTTCAGCTGGTGAAACCAAGAAATTATACATTTCAGTAAATGTTTAAACTTAATCACTATAGAAGCAATAAATAAGACAATGAATTAATTGGATAAAATACAATTTTATGATCCGAATAATAAATTAAATTCGCGACCAAATAAATATATTAAATATTTTATTAGATCTTTTCTTTCCGATAAATATAGATTTTTTTGGACTCATTTCTAGTGCCTATATATCTCATTTTTGAAAAAAGATTCTTCAGCATCCGCATTTAACACTCAAATTTATGAAACGATATTTGCACCTTTAAATGTTTAACAAATCACATGGTAATTTGAATCACGAGGATTTTGAAGTGGAACGAAGTGGAAAAAGATGGAGTAAGAAAGTATTTAGTAATTGACAGGCATAAGTTCATAGCCAGCTGGTATCACCTGCGCATCGTTACAGTCTATCAATATTTGCATTCTGGTTATATATGCGAAGTCGTCATATGTATATAAACTTACGTACATATATATACGAACAGATATACGTAACAAAAAAGTGGCTGTATCTTATCGCATGGAAATTAGTTGAATGAATAGGTTGGAAATTGTTACGATAATTTTTTATTCAACTCGAACTCGAAGAGAAAGAAAGAATTGTCAATTGTCAAAGATTGTCGAATTGTATCGAGAATGAAATAACAATAAAAGTATTACAACGGAATATACTGCTTAAATATCCAACAGAAATATTATAGTAGAAGAAGTGTAGAAAAAACGTAGAACGAATAAAACGTAGAAAAAAGAAAGGAGAACTATTAGTAATTAATCAAATGTTATCAGAGATTTGTCCTTTAATTCTCATCCATCACTCATTTTTCAAACTTGATTCATTCCTTGATGTCAAATTGACAGAATGGTAAAAAATGAACATCTAGGTAAATAGTTAAATTTGCAAATTATTTTATTGCGAACAAATAGACCAAATTTCTATTCAATCACGTGCAGATTCACGCAAATGGTGAAGAATTTAATTCTATATCGTGATTCTATAATATTTTCTCTAATGACCATTTGTTTGGATTTTCACTTGTTGTCAACTATGCTCGAAACTACAAACGTCTGTGCGCCTTCGAGAAGATGATGCTTTGAATACTTAACTGTGGCATAATTATTAGAAAATAACGTACCAAAATAATCTACGATAACTTGAAAATGAATATTTGCAACTCTCGCGGCATATTTTGTTATCAGAAATGTCAAAAGTATATGTACAAATGTTAAAAGTACACTATACGTTAGATAAATAGACTGTACTTACTTGCAAAATAATATTACTTTTTGTAAGAAAAATTTTTAATGTTAAATTAACAGAGATGGATGAGAGTTAAGATTTGTCTCATTTTAACTTTCATTTAATTCAAAAGTAAGTAAGACTAGGAATATGTTTTCTCCTGGAGTTTTAATTTAATTAATTCCCATCTATGCTAAAGAGAAAGAAAGAGAGATAGAGAGAGTCTAGAGATCTCCTACTTATCGTTAACCTCTCATACGACGATCTCTCATCGAGAGCTGTTATCGTCTTCTCTGTATGTACGTACGTTTCATCAAGGACGTCTTGTGATAGAAACGCCGAACTAATCACGACGATAATTAAGCTCGTAAACTTTCGTTCGTATAAATTCGACGTTCAAATGCATCGCCAAAAGCTATCGGAATCAAAAAGACCTTGACGATTCTCTTGAATGCAATAATTTCGTGGACTAAGAGCAGTCTACTATTAGCTGTTCAAACTAATATTATTAGTAAATTATTCTTGCTTTTTTATCGCTTCAAATTGAACCTTCAAATGCTGTAACAGAGCCGCTGAAATATTGTTCATTGCCAGTCGTTTCTGTTTTAATTATTTCTTTATCAGTGGACAGAATGTGTAGGTGTAGTAGATACAGGAGATTTCCATCCATAGATGGAAATATAAAAAAATATAATACACTAAATATCCAAAGTGTAGTGCTTTTTGTAACATTTAATAAGTTTCATTATATCCCGTCCTATTCTATAAATTTTCAAGAAAATCCACAGTCTAATTATCATAATTCTTCAATTCTGTCAAAAATCTTGGAAAAACCAGTCTATTTTTCGAGATCATTGTATTAATAAACATAAATTTGTGTATCTACTTATTTTTATAAAGTTTATAAAGATTATGTAACTGTGTGTATAAATGTAATATTATAGAGTTAAATAGAAAAGTAAAAAAAATAACGAACGAATCTATTATTGTATTACAAGTGGACGAATGAATACTAGAGTGAACAGAATTGGATACTAGAAATTTAATTAAAATTTATAATATTTACACTGGCGTGAGCAACTCGATCGCAGCTTTATTGCTAAATATCTGACGGTATAGCTCGTAGTTCGTGGCTCGCATCAGAATGTTTGACGCGATAAAAAATTGATTTACGACAGATAAACGAATTAGCGGATCGTGAAGGAGAGAGAAACGCGGGCCACTAATACAGCTTATCTCACCTTCCGATGTAATTAGAAATCGACTAATCATCGTAATAATTCGTTTAGACTACTTGTGGATTGACGGTATGAATTCCGGTTAGGTATATATATATATATTCATACGATTACATTATGTTAATGCTTTGTTGCTTCCTCAAGACCTTCACTGGAAATTAAGGAAAAAAAAAAAAAGAAAGCGATATGCTTCTTGGTATTACTCGTGTCATCACGGTACGAAAGTAGCTGTCCCGTGTCAAGCAATTATCACTGCTTATGATTAATCTGTCTTAATGCGAAACATGAATTCTCGTTTCTATTTTTTTTTATATACTGCGTGCAGAAATGTTTGGGTCAATTATTGATATATTCCCTGCTTTTGGAGAAGCTTTAATTTAAAGTATTACGAAAAGTACCAATAATATTAACGTTAATATTAATTAAAATTAATATTAAGGACATTTTTAGAAGTATAAGGTATAAGGTTTAAATTAGAAAAAAATTAATGGAATTTATTTTAGAATTTAAATTTGGAAAAGGTACCATGAAAATTGACTACGGACTTAAGCTTTTGTATTTTTAAATTATCGTAAATGTAATTGAAGAAACAGAATGTGAAAATAGAAAATTGTTTTTTCTACATGTTACTATGATTAATACTCTGAATATTTTACATATTTTTGGATATTGTGTGCATTGCGTGCATTTTTGTATGTTAAAATTTTCTATAAATGCATAAAAATTTGCAGTTTAATTATTAAAAGTATAAATCTTCTATTCCGCTCAAATAATTTTTAATTCAGAAATTATTTAAAAAAAAAAATACTTTAAATAGAAATCTTTAACTTCTTGAACGCAGAAACTAGATTTTCTTCGAATCAAATGTTGAACAAGGACTACATTCAATCATATGTAAATTATTTCAAATAAATGTAGAATGATTCAAACACAGTCCAATAGTAAATTACTGAAAAAAACGATAGTTAAAGGAACTCTTTTCCTTTTTTTACTTATTGGTCAAAAGTCTATTTTATTAATTTTTGTAGTAAAGTAACTCGCAGATTTACTTTAGATCAGTAAAAATCGTATAAGTCGTTTCGCACTAATAAATCGAAATATCGACAGAAAAATATTGCTTGCGATTACATCATACATATTCGATCGCGTTACTTAACCAGCCTTGAAAAAAAAAGAATATTGCGTTGTTTTGTGAAGTCTCGCAAAAATAGAATAACGATACTAAAAAAGAACTTATCGCATGAAATCATCGAACTTAGCGGTGATAATAGGATGTCAGTATCGGTCATAAAATTTAACTTGAAATAATTAATGTTTCGTTGCAAAAATTTCAATTTCAGTTTCAAATTTTATTTTATTGGCTTTGTTACGATTCTTGAATTTTTATGGTTACATTGTTATATTTTATATTTATATTTTGAACAAGAAGAAAGTTTTAAGAACATAAAACTGAAACGAGAAACCATGCGTACGAATAAAACCTAATTTGTATTTATTTTACTCGAACGGAAGATATTTATTACCGTGAAAAAAATATTATTGGATCTAAAAAATGACGGAAAGAACGTAGCAGTATTAGGTTGGTACGAAATGTCATTTTTCAAGTGTAACTTTGATTATGCCCAGTTTAATCAACTTACATAATATATTTTTCCCATAAAGAAATTCCGAATGAAAGTGATAAGAAATATCAATTTAAAAATAAAAAATTTCTAGGATGAAGCTGCTAGCGTTTTTCGTTTATAATCTCCTTTAAATAATTTATACAATAAAGAGTTATTTAACTTCCTCCAGAAATTTTCAGGGCACTTACTTTAAATGTAAAGTTACAGAAGAAAATCACAGGAATGCATTTGTAGCGATTAATAAAATGATTAAGATATTACTAAATAGAATTCGTTTTAATTATGATATTTCCATTAGGAGTTAAGATATCTTTAAGATGTTTTTATTAGAAATTTCATTTTATTAGAAATAAGTGTAATAAATGTATAAAAAGTGTAATAAAGTGTAATAATACACGATTTACAGGGAATTTCTTTTTCTTCAATGTGAAGAAATATCTATAATAATCATACACTCAAACTTTGAAATATGCACTAACCCAACATTAAATCAAAAAGAAATCAAACGCTTTTAGTTAGCATAAAATGCGAAAGAACACTCATGAATGATTAAAGCGCAAGAATCAGGTTGGTTAATTGACCAAGTATTTAATTCACGATGATCGGGTTAATACATCAAAGTAAACCATCAATGAACTACAATGAAGGGAACGTACACTGAATGAAATACGGAAAAGAAAAAACAAATAAAAAAAACAATCTAGTGCTTGAATAATTTAACTAACTGATCTCTAATGGACTTGAGAAAATGTAAATGGAAACTGACGATCAGAAGACATCAATTTCTTCGACGGATCGAAGTTCACACGGCTCGAGGAGACAAGAAAGTAGAAAAATATCAGGCCTTCTCAACGAAAAGATGTAATTTACTAGTTTTTGTTTCTTCTGTATGTCTGCCAATAACTGTTAAGGAGAGATGACTTTTTGTTGTTTAGTCTCTCGATGAATAGCTGTATCTGCTAGATCGTGAAACGGTAGTCTAGTCACTCTATTTTTAATATATGTATATAAATACTAAAATGTCAGTTCGACGAATTAACATTGTTGGAATGCTTCCTTTGTTTAGTTCTCGAATGGTGGTTGGATCGTAAATGATTCTAGTAATTTATGCTACATTTTTGAAATTGATTTTATATTTTGCATTGGTAATAAAATTCAATAAAATTGGAAATTTTATGACTAAGTAAAGTAAGAAAATAAAGAATGAAGAATAAATATTATTATAATATGATTAAATAAAGAAAAAATTCAATTATGAAAAATAACTAAAAATTTTAGAATTTAAAAAGTAAAAAATAAAGATAAACTAGGAATAAATAAAATAACCAACGAAATGAGAAATAAAAATTGTGAAATGTAAAGAAAATGTTCAATTAAATTAAAAATTCTAAAACTAAAATAGCTCTAAAAGTTCTGTAAAAGCTAATTTACATTTCCCAATGAGCTAATGGTACTAGTAAAAAATTAAGAAAACTTCCTTGCACTGATAACAAGTTCTTTCGTAAATTACGCACACGATATGAAAAGTGGGTAGAAATCCAGAAACGAGTCGTTTCATAAAAAAGTAAATTAAGAACTGACGACATAAAATTCTCGAAAGGAAATCTTGCACGATAACAATCGCGTTACAGCTTTCTTTTCGTAATTATTATCGTCAGTAGTAGCAGCGATCCAACACAAGGAGGAGAAATATCGAGAAATGGCAAGCATTTCATAAAGAACACGAACAAGACATAAAATTTTCTATTCTATTTGTACCTCGTCCAAGAAGAACGTAATACGCAGTGGCGATCGTTTCAAACTTCCTTTCACAATTATTCTTCTCGCAAGCAGGAAGACAAACAGAAGAGACGTCGAGAAAAATGGCAGGTTGCCCTAGAATTTCGCGGAGGGTGTTTCGAAAGTGACGCGACGCGTTCGAGGACGCATTGTCTTCGCGGTTGCTACGATACAAGGTCTGAAAATCCGACGGCGAAGTTGGCAGACTTCGTTGCATTGTTTGTTGCAAAATCACGTCTGCACGTGAGGGTAGAAAGAAGGGAAAAAAAGGAACGTTGTTAGTCACACGAGTCACGCGGTCAAGACGAATAGGCTTTAAAATCGCAAGAAAATGCGGTTTCCTAAGATCGGATCGTATAAGAACATAATTTATCGACAATTCATAAACACCGGTTTAATAAAGAGCCTGGATTGAATTTTTCAAATGTTCTTGGAATAACGTTCTAGACTGTGTCTAGAACGAGTTTAATATTATACACTGCATTCGATGTTCGCAGGAACTTTCGATTATTAAATCGAGAATTTTTGAAATATTAAATCACGCATTAAACTTGTTGTTCTCGCTGATTCTTCGTTAAAAATTTTATTAGTTTTTCAATTAACTACATTTCAGCGCAGAATATTGTATTATTCGAATACTTTGTTATTCAAACAAAATATCTTATCCCGTAATAATCTACATTATTATATGTTTGATGTCTCTTCCTTGATTATAAAAAGAACTTACTAAAGAAACATACAGACAAGAATTTATAACGTTTCAAGGAGATGTTTGACGATTCAAGCTCGAGATATTTCGAAATTTCATTAACACTACAGTGAGAAGCGATTGTTATAATTACGTTCGTATCTAGTAAAGAATTGATATAAAACAGGACTATGCAGTCATCTGAAGCATATAACAATTGTCAAAGATGGCCCCACGGAATAATAACGAATATTGATACAATGGATTGTAGCTGTTTAAATATGTATCTTGTAATTTCTATATATATTTTTAGATTTGTTTCAAGCTTGACCAATATCATCACGATAGTTGATTCTCATATGTTTGCAGCGGTAATGAAATTTCAAAATGTTACGCGTAGTATTTTCATGAGCATATAGACTTTCGTGACCAACTACACGTATCGTTCGTTTCCATGTTTCAAATTCTTCCTTCATCTTTTAAAATGTACACATCTGCAATGCAATTCTCTGTGTCAACTAATTTGCAACTAACTACACGACAAACACCGTTGTCTACGAATTCCGCGAAACCAGAACAAACAAGCCTATTCTCCTGATAAGAGATAACTTAAAACTCGAAATGGAAAAGCACTTGTACTTGTAACTTCCAGGTCACAAAACAAAAACGAGTAGCTATCCCGAGAGCCGAGTGTTAAAACACACATTTCTGACGTGATTCACGACAGTTTATGCAAACAAATGCGTGCCTGTCACGATCCGATAAATTAGTGAAGGTTGGCCGTTTAGGCGTGGTGATCAGCTGACTATCAGCTGAGAACGGATCGGCGAGAGAGCGTGGGTATAACGTATTGAAAATGCACGCGTGAAAGTAGAGAAACACGTGGTGTCTCTCTGTCCCTGTCCCAGGCATAAATCGCGCTCGCAAGCGAACTATTCGCGGCTAGCAGCGCACCGTGGCCAAGAATAAACATGAAAATAGGTTCGCAACCCTTGCTTGGCGTCGCTTTCGCTTAAACTCTCGTATATTATAAATCATCCAACGAAAATAATCGGTCGTGTCTATAATTTATCGTAGATCAACTTATCGTTCGTATTGTATCGTGTTTTCCCTCGACAACTCGAAAAAAACACAGTCACTAAGGTAACTGTTTGCACTAAGTATGGCTGTCACGTCTATTCGTGTGTTCTAACATTCAAAAAAAAAAAAAAAAAACGAAAACTTTTCATTCCAACTTAAATTTCATAATTTAATTTACATAGAATTGATAAATTCTTCAATATTTTATCAGAACACTAATATTGGAACGTACAAACAGAGACAAGTACACTGATACGATAATCGTAATATTAAAAAAATTGAACGAGCGTTGAAAACTTAAGATACAGAAGTCTGAGGATGAACTTACCAACGTGTTTTGATATCCCAGACCGTACTCGTGGTTCTCTTCGATCCCGGACGATGCCATGTTGAAGCTTCGATCACAGAATCGTGCACTATTCGAATTCGCAACTCAACGCGACGCGAAATGAACAAACTGACGGACGAGTAAGAAAGGAGAGCAGAAGAAGGTTAGATCAAGCTAAATCTTCACTAATTGTTATTGTCTCTTCCTTTTCTCCTCCTGTCACCGCGGTTTATCAAACACAATCCCTGTTTTGGACACATCTATCGTCGTGGAGTACGGAACGATCTTCGAGCATTTCTAGCCAAGCATCGGCCACCACGCGACTCGTCCGCGTTTCTCGCCAACTCGACGATCCTTTCGTACGTACACACCGGTTCCAAAACACGATACCACTCAACTGTTCCGCTCGTCTTTCAATATTTATAAAGTTACAGATAAGTAAGCTACGCGTGGGATTATACAGACGCATCGACAAAATCACGTTTCGTCATACGGATTACTTTGGGTTTCGTTACACGCGTGTTCTTTTCTTTTTCTTCTTCTTCTTCTTCCTCTTGCGTCTTCGAAGAAAAGTACGAAACGATCTTCCGATTTATCGACAGTCTATCCCGTCTGGATCGCAAACATTCCAACAGTCGAACGCGCGAGTAAAGACGGCGTCGCGTATCTCGCTAACGCGGTTCTAAACATGCGCACGATAGCCACTAGCGTCGAGACCGGCTATCGAATAATCGGTACGAAAAGAAAAACAATTAGCCCCCACCAAACGTCGTTACGAAAATTCTACGATATGCTTCACTTTCGTGTTTCTACTAATTTTCTTACAAAACAGTATTGTACCCGCGATCTTCCGGTTAATCGATTCGCAAACGATCCGAAGATCGGCGAGAACGGAGCAATCACAAAAACTAATTCTCTTCAATGGTAATATAAACAAATACGCGTATAGAAAGTGTGATGTTCCTTGAAAACTTTCACTCGTTCCACGAAAAACTCGTTTTCGTAATTTGTTGTCTGATGAGTGGATACTAAGACGTAAGCATGTACGAGATGATTCTCAGTAAGACGGAGATGATTCGAAGGGTCTCGAGGGTCGTCTGACCTACGATATCGTTTATACGAGACGCGCTTCACGAGCGACTGTCCGGTTGGACGGTCGTCAGCCGACTGATAGGTGTATGAATGAAGCGGCTGAGATTTCTGCCTCGGTTTACAGGAAAAATCGGTATCCTGCCCCAGTCGGTTGACACTGTTCTACACGTGACTTCGACACTTCATTTATTGTATGTCAACGATCATTCGACTATCTGCGGTTTCGCCGTTTTCGAACATAAGCGCAACGATGGTGACATCGACACGCTCGTAAAAACGATTCCGCTCGAGATGGCGGACATATCAGATAGACCAGATATAATTGCTAATCTCTAGCGAGCTTTAGCAGAAAAATTCGATCAGCGTATCGACTCACGCGATAGACTTACGATTATATGTTATCTCTCGCACGCTGTCCGAGAGATGTAATTCAAATTAACCGGGATTGTCTACGAGTTGACTGTTGCTCATTGTTTGTTCACTAAATATCTCCCCTTTGTGACAAAAAATCGAGGGGAGGAAATGACGAATTTGAGTATCCTTCCCAAGAAAATTTGTAACACGTAGCACTGAAGGTGAAGTTTCTTTGGCTTGTTTACGAAGTGTTATTTACGTTAGTGAGTAATAGAGCGATAAAGAAAAAAAGAAAAATGATGCGCGTAACTGACCATTTTGCTCTATTGTCCATATTAAATCGTTCTTCGATCGCTATTACAGACATCAGATCTTGACCATCGATTCATGCATTACCTCCTTCCTATTCTCATATAAGCGCTACACCTTCCGGGAGATCATTCAAATAAATACCTCACTTGCTCGATAATTAGCCATCGACGATGCACTAATGATTCGTGATATTTTGATCAAACGGGTCGGATCGGAGCAAAAGCGTCTAGCTGGATCGTGAATCAAATGAACAAATGCGCAGATGTGTTTGTTGCCTACGTACGTAAATCGACGAGGTGTAAACTGCTGATTTATTATCAGTTTCGATTTAAACACGTAATACGAGTTTCAATTTAATACGTAATACGATAAGAAGATACGGGTGACAGGAACAGGGAAGTTTGTGTAAACTTTCTTCTATGTTCCCGACACGGAACGATTCCAACGATTGAATCGAGTTTCACCGAATTCGACGGTCTTGATGACACGCTGGTGTCAACAAGCATGACGGCATTCGCAGGAGAAACGTCAGTACATGAATATTAATGAGCGCGAACGTTCTAGGTACGTAATCGCGTAAATGGACTTCGGAGTCGAATAGTCGCACTGAGTATGATCAAATCTTTTCTTTATCGTTTGGTACCACTGTATTTGAACTATAGACAAATTTGAAATTGCGCGTGGGATCGTTGGACGTTGATGTTTGGAGAGGAGCAAAGGCGAAACGGAAGCCTGAATTATATCAAGTCCGATGGAAAAAAGTATAAACGTTATATTATATATTATATATCGATAATAAATTTACAATAAGATAGCATTGTAACAAGATAACATTATGAAATGTATTAGATTTACAGAAAGGCCACCCATTATTAATACTGTAATTAGTATAATAAATTGTGCGTTTGAATAAGTTTAAATCTCAAAAATATATATGTGCATTTTTTTTCCTTTTTCACCCTTTTTTTATATTCCGTATTAATTAGATCGCAATTCGTTTAGATAGAACGTGTGAATCGTGTGTTTCTACAACCATCATATATTATCTTTAACTTTATGCACGCTTACCACTTACTCTGCTGGAATTAACTGTGACTGTTAGACATAAATTAACAATTCCAGAGCATTATATCCCATTTGATACAATGCGATCACTTAGAGGGATTGTCAGATCTCTATGAACCTACGGTTGAAGCTATTGCAAACATTAAAATATATCCATTTAAATCTATAATTCAATGCTACTATTTATGTATACATATATATATATTTTATAAATACCACTCACCGATGATGATAATAAGAATGAGCACGCATATAATGCCAATGATGATCATCATTTTAAGATTTTTCCACCAGTATCTCCTTTTTAATTTTCCTGCTTGTTGCTCAAACTGAGTTGCTCCCTGCTGCAAAGCATCAGCACGATTCTCCAATTCAGACAGCTTTTGATCTCTTTCTAGTACTTTCTCCACATTGACTTTCATTATTCCCACAACTTCGTCAACAGTTGCTTGTGTTTGTTGCAACTTTTTAGTTGAAGCTGGCTGCGAACTCCGTGGACCACCCACTTCTCCATCTCTCGAATTACCACTGTTTTCCATTCTGAAATCAAACCAAAGAGATCACGTATGATAAATTGTAAATTCAAATCTAAACCCACATCAGTTTTGGTTGATACTTTACATCAGATTCTGATATTATAATTTTTGGTAAAGCGTAATAACATATACCAACTGTTGAACACACCCATAACCTCAAAATTCGCGAGACATTTAAACAAACGAAATTATTCAAATATAATTTTGTAAAATACGTTACAGTTTTTAATGAACACGATATAAATGTAAGATAGTTATTAAATTAAGCATACTTGACAATGCAATACACTAAGATATGTACTTTGTTTACAGTTATGCTATACGATTTATGCTACACTGAAAATACTGATTTAGGTTGCTTTGTAAAATAAACAAAAAAATAACAACTTACTCGAAAATGAAAGATTTATGAAAACTTTAACAGAGATGTGAATTGTTCAAAGATAATTGCAGTTTAGTCCCTAAATTCTACTTCGATGACGAATACACTTTACAATTGTGACATATGATAAAGATGGCGATACCCATGACGTCAGGTTTATTATGAAAAAATCCATCAAATACAACAAAAGACTAATTACTTTTTCTAATCTAATCTTTAATTCATAAGCTAATATTAAGAAATACAATCATTCGAGAGATACGAACATTTTCTTACATTCATTTTCAAATTTAGTGACATGGACTTTAAATTCAAATTGTGTACGTGCTGCCACCTCGATTCAATTATATACATCATGAATGCATTCGAAATGAATCATGAATGCCTTCTATTCTATTTTATTTTCTAAAATTTCAATGATACTTTAATTCTCTTACGATGAAAAATATTTTTAATTGTTAATAAATAATACGAATAATATAAAAAACACGTAATTTTTTTTTATAGACCAAAGTTTGCAAAAGACAATTTTAAAATACAAGTATATAATTATAAACCCACCAATATTTAGGTGTTATAACGGAATATTTGTCTAGCTGTTGAAATAAATGAGTACACAACTTGCATACGGATTAAGTGCAAAGAATGGTGAGCTATCGAATCTCCCAATTATGAACGTGATCTTTCTCAATCTCGTGAAATATACATCAAATAAACTCACCAAACGGATGATTCATCGTGCAGCTTTTTCCGCGTTCACTCGACGACATTAGAACAAAGCGAAATTCACGACGACACCTTCGCCTCGCGACAAAAATCGTAACGAGGGCATAAATAAAACATCTTGCGGATGCGCGTATTCTCATCGCGTTAGCGAGTATCAGGACCGTACGAACTTGCGGATACTTCAGTTCCATGCGGGAAACAAAAATTTTCCCAATTATAACCCAAAAGACCAAATCCTTAAAATCGTCAAACGAGACCTCGACGAACCTTGACATTTCCACTGTTTTATAAACATCGAAGTTTTATTCGATCGCGGAACGACGAGAATAAGTATCGAAGTTACGAAACAGGGAGGCCAACAGTGTCGGTCGTTGGCCTATTTTCGCTGGCAAAAGGGCCAGGGCTTTTGAGAGCTATGCTCACGTTCCTGATTTACATTCAGGGTGTGTTTGCGCATGAGGGTTGCATCCGCCTCGCCTTTATTGACTGGAAATATCTACGCACGCGCGTTACTCACTGTTCCGAGCCACAACTCGAACTCTCTCGTTCGATACATCGATCCTCGTCCTCTAATCACCAACACGAAAATTTTCTTTATATCAATATTCCAGCCAATGTACCTCGTACATCGTCTGACTCGAAGAATTTTTCAATCGATCTGACGACCGGTGGAAAGAAATCGAACGTGCAGGATGGTTAAAACCGGGAACACGGTGGGCACGATTCAAATTGTTCGAGGGTAGTCGAGATAACGGTGAAGCGACGGCGCGGCGGTACCGCTGGAAATTTTATCAATACCGCGGCCGTGTAGTCGGTGACAGTCGCTCGTGAAAAGTACGCGGTGATCTGACGAGGTTGGCAAGTCAGCGGATAGCTCTAGTTCAAGAAACCAACAGCGACCGACGAACAACATGTGAGTAGAAATCTTCATGATTTCCACGGAAATTCCAAACGATCGTGTGCTCGTAGAGGAGTGTGCTCACGTTACGTTCGAGTAAAGGCAGTTCGAGAAATTCGTGGTGAGCTGGTGATCCCTACGAGCGAGTCTATATCGAGGCGCTCCGCGAATCTATAACGCCTTCGCAGACGGGGACATGGTATTTCTAGCCGCGACAAATTGCCCACATCGAGGCCTGTCGGATAAAATCGACGTGACGAAATCGACAGACACCTCAGCGTAGAGATGCGAACCTTTCGTTCTTTGTAATGTTCGTCGATTTTCACGACCGATTAAAAGAGGAACGAGAACGTTTGAGCCTGAAAAAAAATTCGATTTTTCGGTGATGTAGACGAACGAGTGAGCCTTGCAGTTTTCGTATTGCAATCCTATCTCGAATTGTTTAAATGTTATATGAAAATTGATGCGACAACAGACATTCGTAGAAAGTAGTTGCTCTATATGCACAAGTGTTTAGATTAAATTTCGTTCAACGTAAAGTCAAACATAATTCGGGGGCTACGTATTTGTAGAATTCAATTGTTACAAGATGGATTTTAAGACGCAATTTCCTAGACCTGGTGTCGCCAATCGATCCCCTTGCACAGCTTGTTCGCAACGCACGCCAGAATTTCCAATAAAGTGCAGCAAAGCTTAAAGCAGACCACAGGGGCGATTTCTTTTCAATAGTGGAATTGCGGTCATTGAATTCTGCGATTCGATCTCGTGCCTTTCCTCTTTACGATCGAAGTCTACGAGCATCAAAAACGAACGGAGGCAACTTACGATTATACTGCTATCATTTAACCGATGGTTTTCCCATCGTTTTCGTCTTCCGTAATTTCTCCCGATTGAAAATTCGCAATTTTAGTTAAACTTTTCTCTGGAAACTTTCCCCCAAATTTACAACTTATGACTCTGCTATTATCGTTCAATTTAATTTCGCCCACCATCTTTGTCCTCTGTAACGTTTCCTGGAAATTCGCAATTTTGTTAAATTTTTCTCTGAGTTTACTCCAAATTTTTTATTTCTCCTGGGAACATTTTCTAAATAATTTTATGAAACGTTCCTATCGATGGATTCTTAAGAATTTGATAATAATTTCACTAACGATATTCTATAAATCGTTCTTCAATATCGATCGGTATCACATATGTTTCTGATAATTGGCAAAATCGCGAAATTTAATTAGGGACACACACGTACTGGTAGCAATCAGTCGCGAAACACAACGGACCGTACGCTCTGCTCGTAGTTTCTATATTTAGATAATCAATGAGGAGCACATTTGCAGCAATGTTCTACGACTTTAACGAAATAGAAAAGGCCCGTTTTCCGGCGTATATCGAATGTCTGGCTGCAAGTAGATCGTCCCAAACGAAGTCAAACAAGATGTAAAGCAGAACAACAGGTCTACATAAAACGTATTTACCGAACGTGTTTATTATTTCCATCTGTATTTCATTACAACAAATTTTAGATTCCATATTTGTAGAAAATATTTTCATTCTTTTTTTAAAATACGTTTTGCTTTCTTTAAGTACTCGTGATCAGAACTGTTTCTGTTTTAATGTCTAGCATATTCAATTGTCTTTAATTGACTTTCATTAACTGGAACCATCGACAATAGAAATATGAAACTTGTATCAAAGAAATTAGAATACAAGGAATAAAAACAATATACAATATAATAAAGAAAGCTCTTATTTATACATTCTGCTAAAAATTGTTCAAATTTCTAAAAATTCGTTACTGTAAATTTGTAAAATTATGAATTGATCACTTTCACCATTTTGATACGAAGTTTAATTTTTTATAAACTTTATACAACCGGAGCTTAAAAGGATAAATGTTTGACGCCATACAAGCTAACGTGAAGCTTCAATGAAGTAAGCTATCTTTCCGAGAACTTTTTGCTTTTCCAAAAAAAAAGGAGAAGAAAAATACACATCGTAATGCTTCGCACAGGGCGCATTCAATTATATTTTGTTGACGTCACTTATTCTTCAATAATTCTAATATTAGGATATCGATGCGAATATTTAAAAAAAAAGAGAGAGAAAAGCTTTGGAACAATAATAAAAGTTTCTTTTCACGTAGCTTTTTTGTTCATGTCGTTGTTGAACACGTTGACGTTCGAAAGTTTATGAAACGTGAATTTCGATGAAAACTAAAAGAATTTTATCATTCGTTAGGAGAACGTACGTGTAATATATTCCACGATTAAAATAATATTCACGATAACTATTTCGTAGCCGACTCGAAGATAATTCAATAATGATGATAACCGGCGTACCTGCATCGATCGATATATTAATCCGATTATATAAGCCGCTTGAACGCATAAAGGCTTTAAACCAGGTGAACGCTTCTCTCTTCTGCCCCGTAACAAAAAAATTTCTCCCACTTGGAGAAAGAAACTTTTCATGGGAAATATAATTCATACCTTTCGCATCATAGGATCTCATTAAAGGTTTTGTTTCTCTTACGTCGCATCCAGATTAATTAGAAACTGTTCGCGAGTAGTTCTCGAGTTGTTTCACTTAACAATGATTTATTTTGTACTGTTATACATTTTTTCAATTAAAAATTTCTCTTGAATAGAAATTACTTGATATATACTACATATTATAGGTCTAACGTTTTATGTATTTTACGTATTACTTTTATACATATATAATATTTTTATATTATCATATTACACATTATATATTGTATTATAATATATGTTATTCTTGTACATTTTTGCTATTAAAAATGTCTTTTTAAATGAATCAACGTCTACCAATGAGTTCAATAAACACGATTCAGGAATTACTTACGAACAAGTGTGGACACGGCTTAATGTCGAGTTTATTTTGAATTACATCTATTTGTTCGTCTATATGTAGAAACAGTATTCGAATGAATCGGTGAATCGATCGATTGTTGCCACTCGGTTGTTCGATCGGTTGCCAAAAATAAAATCCGCAACCTCTTCGACTGCTTTTTAATCCGTCATCGGTACTCGACATGTCCGGAAATCCTGATTTACCTTTTTGAGCACGCGCCCCAAATCGAAGCACACGTAGTCCGGACACAAAATGATTATACTGTTATTAAAAATTTCGCTCATGTAGAGAAGTTTTCTATCTAGCTTATTCCATTAAAATTGACAAAAGTCATTAATTTGTAAAATTTTATCCATTTATGGAAAAGTGAAACAGAAAAGATATTTAAAGTATATAATATTTTTATAGTATAAGAATATTTTTCTCTGTGATATAACATTACAGAAATAAATATACAATATTTTTATAGCATTCCTCTAATATCCATCTATACCTAAAATCATTTTCCATCGGCGTTCTATTTTCTCAATTAAAATATATCAATTCCATCATAAAAATCCATAACAGAGAAAAATATTATATAAAATATCATCGAGATTTCGTCGGTCGATAAAATTCAGTAACGAAGAGAATCAATAAAGAATTTCCAATTGTGAACGTTTCAGAAGTATCAACGTTTTTACGCTCATGCAACTGTATCGGATATCGTATTGAGAGAGGAAGCTATTTATGTAAGTGATCCCTTAATTAATCGGACCAATATAGAACAAAATATATCGAGTGTATCTACGTTTGGAAATAAATCACAAATACAGCTGCTGGACGTCGGGATAATTGAGATCAGGGTGTCGGCGCCGATAATTCAGAATAACAGAACACGACGAAAGTTACCCGTGACGTTGAAACGTAAAACCAACGAAACGCCAACGCGAGCTTGTCATAAACCAACATCCTCGTTGTTCCTTTGAAGGTCTTAACCTGCCTGAAAGGTCAACCTTAAGAGATACGTTCGGTCAAGTTAATTCAAATACCAGAAGAGTTCATATTGATAATAATTTTTCCTTTTTTTCTTTTAACCTGGTCACTATCCTTATATTTTTAACAAAATAGAAGGAAAATTCGTTAAAGCGATTTAAATTGAATTTCATACTGCATCTTGGCCAATGTTTCTTATTAAATCTGAACTTAAGTCGCATCCGTGTGTAGGTGTCTCGAGTCGTTTTTTTCTTTGAAGAATATTTAGTATAGTGTCTCGGAGAATGTTGGAACGTGGTGATAATGGAGACAGATGATATCATAAGGAGACGACACGCATCTATACGCGTAGCTTTTCAGGAACGTGTCACGAACTCTGGCCTTTCGTATTTGCTACCGCCCTCGATGGTTCGATGGAAATATTGCAGCACGTACCATAAAATAGGGGATCCAGTTATAATGTCTGCGAACAGCTTCTGAGAAACGCAGTAGTAAGCACTGTGCGATCTTTAGCCAGTCGGATCTAGACCTTTGACTTATGGATGCAACAAGCGTTTTAATTAACACAACGTATCTACACACACACACGCGCGCGCGCGCGCGCACACACACACACACACTGATCCAAGAGAAATGAAACATAGAGATGATGAATTAAATTTGTTGACAAAACATTGATTAATATTCAACCTTCAACTATAGAAGATAAGATAACTATTGATAATTTATGTCGTATCGTTAAAATTTATATTTCAATTCATCTCGTATTTCATGCGTATCTATATTCAACGTATCTATATTCAGATTCAGAAATGAAATGAAATGTAAAAATGATGAATTAAATCTGACTGATTGATATCAATCATCAAGTACTGTCAGGTTATAAACAAATATAATAATTTATATTATATAATTGCACGTTACATTATTAAAATTTCATTTCATTTCTCGGTAAGAAGATTCAATTATATTAAAAGTTCGAAAATTTTAAACGACGACTCATGACGAAAAGGTCGCTACGCGCTCGTACGTATTTTTTACGTGGGAGAATATTTCATTACAAAGCTTTCATACGTCGGCGATGTTTTCACAAGAAATTCAATGCGTGAATAGATCACCGCCTATTTTGATTCTTTTTCGAACAATGATGCAAATTTAATAAAATTTAATAAAAGGCCGTAGCAAGTAAAAGATAAAAAAGAGGGAAGAAACAAAAAAAGAGTATCAGATTAGTTATTTCCGAGACTGGATCCTCTTTCAACGAGCGCTTATCTCGCGAAAATCGGTCTAGACGCTTTGAGATTCCCACTCGCCCTTAATCTTCCAACGTGTGCATTACTTCCTCTATCTGCCATTCAATTTCCTTCCTCCGAGAATTTAACTCGCCGACGATAATGAGACTTTGAAATTTCCTTCCATCGGGAATGTTTCAAATATTCTTCTTTCCCTCGATACCTCCTCCTTCGAAGGAATCCAATCAAGATAATACGAGCGGAGAAAATTTCTCAGTTGACAAAATGTATGAAATTTAATACTTTAGACAAAACAGATCGCGGACATACGAAGAACAATTGGAAGAAATAGAAAATTTTCTTTTTTCTCCTTCTTCACAGATTTAAATTACAATCTATTCTATTCTGTTAGACTAATAAGTAGACTGCGGATTTTAATATAAATTGATTTTTAAAAAAGATACTTTTAAGAAGGTAGAAGATTATTTTACACGATAAATATTGTTTTATGCACTTTTTCATATAATATGTTCTTGAATATAGACAATTTGCAAATTTGCACTTTGAAATTTTCTGTACTTGAATGCATTGAAATCTGTAGTCTAGTAATAAATAAATATATTTGATTTGACGCAGGATACTATCCTTCGAAAGTCCTATTAAAAAAGAAAAAAAAGTAAATGAGGGGAATTTATAGCCACTTTAGATCGAATAGATACTAAATGATGAAAGTTGTTCGGATAGAGGGGCAGAATGAAAAATGAGGAAAATTGATGTGAATTTCAGGGCCACTGAAGGCGGTTTAGCACCGGATGCTGCTGCGGGTGCAGGTGCAGGTGCGGGTACCGATGGAATCGTCGGAGGTCCCAGGACACCTCAGCAGATCGCCTCGCAGAAACGACTGCAGGCGACGCAGGCGCAGGTGGACGAGGTCGTCGACATTATGAAAACGAATGTTGAAAAAGTGTTGGAACGTGATCAAAAGCTGTCTGAGCTTGATGATCGAGCAGGTAAGATCCAGACTGTATCTTTCCCTTATGTCTTACGTGTTAAATTTATTTCTTAATAACAGAGAATGCGGTAAAACTCTCCATTTGTTGAAACGAACTTTCAGTTAATGATTGATTGAATTCTCCAATTATCTGAAGAACTGTTGTGTGAACGAGTAGTAACAAGACAAATTGTAGATTTTCACATTTCGAATTAAAGAAACAGAATCTTTTACTATGCAGTAAATAAGAGTTCAAATCTTAGACAAGTACACAAAATTTCACAATTTTGTAAACTATTTGTCTTCTGGTAGGTTACAGATAGGCTTTTTATACTTTGTACTTTTATAAATGTAACTAAATGGACAAAATTTAAATAAACATTTGTTTCATCTATTAAACATTATAAGAGATACTTTGAGTATTTTGCATGTATTCTATGCATTTTTAAATCACATATCTAAATGTACAAAGATCCGCAATTATATAAGGTAGTTATCCTTTGTTAAATACAGATAAGTGAAAAATAAATTGCACTTTAAAAAAAAAAGACACAGGAGACACTATATACTCGCGTGAAATTTAAAAAGTTTAAATATCGAATGACGACGGACCATGAAAGAGGAAAACAAGGAACGGTGACTGAAACGAGAGACACGTGACGTCCTCTGTGCCTGCGTTCGCGTTTTATACCTAGATGCATCGTTGCCGATATACAACGAAAGTTTTCACAGGAGGAATGTCATAATGGTTAAATGGGGAAAGTAGGAATACACGTAGCGCGATTACGAGCGTACAAAGCGATGGATTAAACCGAAGGACGAGTTGTTCGCTACGTTTGCTCGAAGGATATTCTCTCCATTCATTCTCATCGCAGCATTAAAGTAGTTCGACCCTGCGCGCCTCACTGTACGTTGATATCGATTACTGTGACGGTCTCGAAATCGATGTCGTGTCACGGGGCTGACCATCGTCGATCTTTTTCACTGCACGCAGCTTGATCGTTACCTGAATTTTTCACTGGTATTGCACGACTTTTTGAATAATTCGAAGATGATGTTAGAAAGTTGAAGAATTACTTGGAAATTCACTGAATGTTTTATAAACAGTTCTATAACATCCGTACAACTTTGAAGTTATATACCGCTACGTTAATGTCTTTTTACGTCTTTTTAGCGTCATATGCATATATTCTTTATTGTTTATTATCTGTATGTATTTTATTATTACGGTTACTATTTATATGTAATTTATTTTAACAATTATAAATTCATTAGTGGAGATTCATATTTGCCGGTTTCAATTTATATAAATCTTTTCATACACCCAGAAAAATATCCACGAGAGAAATCGAATATTTACTTTCCTTCGAGAAAAATATTTAGTAAAGAGGAAGATTTTATATTTTTAAATCCTATGTTTTAAATTTTATATTTATTAGTTATAAGTTGTATGTAAATAAATAAATAGAAATATGAAATTTCTCATAATAGTAAAGACAGATATTTCTCGTAATGTAGATTACTAATATTGACAACGGTATTTTGAAATCCTATATTTTGATATCCTATATTATCAAAAAAGAAACATAGTTTCTTTAAATTTTATTATAGACAAACACTTAATTAATTTTACAATTATTAAAATTAATAAATTCTCTCATGTTATAAAACTTTGTATTATTAAAGTAGAAAATAAAAATAAAATTCTTATTTCCTGCATCGTGAGACATTGAAACAAAGTACACACCTATTTCTCACAATGACACAACCTTCTTCATTTCAATAATTTTCATAAAAGTTCGATGTCCGCAGCGCTTCAAATTCCTACCAATACTACTTACAAGGATTTTACGGACTTTTTACGAAATTAATTGTCCCATAAATAGCCGAAACTTTCTGAAAGTTCACAGAACGTGTGATTTCATCGAAATAATTTGTTTTTTTAGACGCACTTCAACAAGGAGCGTCACAGTTTGAACAACAAGCAGGAAAATTGAAGAGGAAGTTCTGGCTACAAAATTTGAAGGTAATGAATCCCTGTTATTAATAAAATCCTATTGAAATTTTCGTTCAAATTTAATACTCCATTTCTGTTTTCTTATTTCTAGATGATGATCATCATGGGCGTCATCGCACTAATCGTATTGGCCATCATTGTTGGTAAGTAACTAGATCCATAGATGCACTTATTAAAGCTAATGACACTGCCATTGTAACTGTCTAAATGTTCTGTGTCATACGATCGATGTATCTCGCCACGATTTATAACGACTAATTCGGCATTTATTGAAAATGTATTCGAAATATTACTAATGTTTTTAATATCAATATCATTGGTACTAATATTAATAATAATTACCAATAACATCAATATTTACGAAAAATACGTGCCAATATTAATATTACTACAAAAATAATATTCTTTAATATTTGGATATTAATATAATTAATCTTAATTGGTGTCATTGGACATTTGCTGTAACAAGTCAAACATTTTTGTTCAGGATTTTTTAATTTAATTTAATTTAATTTTTATTTTATTATTAATCTTTAATA
>KQ435711.1:3059397-3083068 GCA_001276565.1 Melipona quadrifasciata
CAGGATAATATTTAACAAGAAAATCACGCGCAATGCGACGACCACCGTGGAATCAGTGGAATCCATTGCCATTTCGGAAAAGTATACGCACGGAGTATCGTCGAAGATCTAAGACACTCTATGGAGTCCGCTCTGCGCGCAAGAAATTTAAGGAATTAGAAAATTCGTAAAGATTAAAAAGTTGTGGCAAAGGAAATTTTTTTATTTCGTTCCGTGATCTCGAAGCTTACTTCCAATTCTTTTTGTAGAATGCAGAAACTCCACATTGCATTGAAAGTCATTTAAAATAGTAAATTTAACTTTTTTTTTTATTCTTTTTCAGTATTTCGCTGTATTTACACACTCGTGGGCTAAAAGCTTTTATTGTTCTCGCAGAAACATCGCGTAGCGATGACGTTGTGTATGAAACGTGTCGCTGATACTTCGTTCTTCGCTAATACTTCGTGCAGTGGATTCCACAGAGTGGAATTGTGTGATTCCACAGAGGAAACGATATCTTCAAAGTTTCTCATCAGTCAGCCGCTATACACGAGACGAAAAAAAAAAAAGAAAAAAGAAAAAGAATCCGATGAAAGGAAGCACATTCAACGGCGTGACTTCTCAGGCAGCTCGAAGAAGTCGTCAATGGTTTCCTTTTCATTTCACTGGTTTAGTCTTGTGTTCATTCGTGTTCGTCCATCGAACGAACGAACCACTCGAATTTTCGCATTTAGAATCCCATTTCCGAGTCCCTTCCTCCGCGTATATCCATTTTACGAAAAAATAAAATAATCTAAAAATATGTAATCGAACGATCAACTTTGAAGTCAGAATTCTTCAAAATTCTGTCCTGTCAGTGGGAAGCGATTATCTCTTCTTCTTCTTCTTTCTGACAAAATTCTAACGATTAGTTGAAACTACGCGAAGAAGGGGACCAGAAGTCGTTAACACAGAGCATTATATCGATCGTTTGGGGGAGAAGTTTCCAAACAGGATTCTTCGAATCGAATCCGAAATCGTGGCGTTCAGATATGATCAGATTGTGTTTAAAAAGGAGAAAAAGAAAAACAAAAAAAAATTATAAAATGCATAACTGTACGTCATGCGACACTTTGGCCGTTGGCGTGTTAATTATTAATGACGATTATGATCATGATTATGCTGCTTTCAACATTGTACAGTATCGAATAAAAATTACAGTGCGTAGTCAGAACAAAAACTAGACAGCTGTAGAGAGCAAAAGGAAAGAAAAATCAAAGTGGAAACTTTTTGTGCGACTCTGTTTTGGGTACGATCGTGTTAGACGCGTTTCTTCGCGTTTTCTGTTCTCCCTTTCTTTCGTCACCGATGAAATTTCATCTTGATGCACGTATATAGGAAAAGCAAATTTTCGAATTTCACGGTCGTGGCCAGAAAATGTCGACATTACTCGGTTGAAATTCTCAACTTAGAGAAACATTTCATCGTAACCATGGAGAAAAGGAACCCTTTAAAACCTAGTACCTATTTCATCCCAATAGGAGGTAAGAATTCTAAATATACTTTCCTATTTCATTTTCTTTTCGATTCTTCTACATACCTGTTCTTTTTACCAAAGACAATTGTTATCTAATCTTTTTGGTGCGTTTCGGTCAGTGTATCGATAAAATCGTGTTTATCATTGTGACTCGAGTGATCTATAAAGAAACCTATCAATCACAATTAGACTTAATCAATCCTCCCCTGTGTTCAACGTACGTTTATAATATTCATTGCAAGTAAGCAGACAGATACATAACCCCTCTTCTTCTCAAATTTCCATTATTCAGAGAAATATCATCGTTGTTTCTTCCAGCTTATTAAAAAAAAAAACTCTTGCTCCTTTGTCGAGTTTCAAAAGCAGAGTGCCTCTTGTCCTGACTTCAAAAAATTAAGTGGAAAGCTTCTTACATGATATCCTTTCAACCTAACAATAAGGGAGTCTCATAAAATAAAAGATACTCGTTATATTTATTTTCCTATTTGAGACGTCTCTCTCCCTTCCTCTGATCTTAAAAATAATAATAAATAAACAGATATATATTATAGAAACAGTATCCTTCTACTTCTACTATTCTAATTTTTATTAAATAATCCATCTCTGATGTTCCAACGTCTGTGAAATAATTTGTCTGATTGTGTTTTTTCAATTTTGTTTTCCTCTAATCTTTAAAACAATATATGAGAAAATACATACATATATATACATGTATAATCGACAAACAACATCCTTCCATTTTCTAATATTCCAATCTCTGTTAATTCGATGGCAACGTACTAATCAGAAAAATAATTTGCGCGATTGCGTTTTCTCAATTTCGTTTTTCTCTGATCTTTAAAACAATATACATATATAGGCTCAGAAACCAATTAGTATAAATCATTTCCCATTAAAATTGACCCGCACTGTACAAACACACTTTTCAATACTATCCAAAAGATGGATGAATAATTACAATAATAATGATCATGTTACCACTCACTTTTTATCAATAATAGAAAGATGCTCAAATTGTTTTTGATGGAAAATGACTTACACTGATTGACTTCCAAGCCCTTCATATATATACATATGTTATATAATCGAGAAATAACACCCTTCCATTTCTAGTATTCCAATTTTTGTTGATTCAATGGCAATGTATTAATCAGAAGTAATTTATGTGATTTCGTTTTTGCAGCGAAATTCATGCCAGAATCGACACCACCACCTCCACCACCTTATGGCTACCCGATGCCAGGTCAGATCCCGGGCGCAGCTGTTCCAGCCGCAGCACCAGCCGCTGCATCAGGAGGCGCATCCGGCGGTGCAGGCGGTGCGAGCGGATCGCAAACTCCTGGCGCAGCGTTAGTTGGCAATCTGAATGGCATTCACAGCGTGATGTAAAAAGGAAAGAAAGAAAAGGAAAGAAAAGCGAAATACACACTTGTCCGTACCGTACCGTATCGCAATAAGAATTTTCCAAGCTAATCTTAAGCAAGCAACGTGAAATCTATCGACGTAAGAAACTAAATAACAAAGTATTTAAAAAGGAAAGAAAAAGATAAAAAAAACTAAAGGAATATTCCGATCGTTAGACGCGTGTCCACGTATCCAAAATTCAGATTCCGCAATCAGCACAGGTTTCTTTTCGAAAATAAGAGAGACGTCGAGTCTCGAAATCGGTAAAATAAACGTTTGATCGAGGAACAGCTAACGCGTTAACTGCCGCGATGCAATCCACGAAGACAAAAAAAAAACCAAAGTGAGTATAATAATCGATTTGCTGTAGGTATTCTCTGTTTCGATCAGACAAGCGTCATTATTCTTTTCGACGGTAATACGTACGATCTAATCGAAAACTTCTAAAAAATTAATTAAAAGATGAAAACGTGTGGCGCATACCGTTATTAGTTCCTCCTTGCAGTTAATGTATTCGACGCTGCAGAAAAATTAAGAGAATAAATCGCGAGTTTCGTAAATAGCTTCTAGGGACAGTCTCTGTTTGTTACTATTCACTTCCTGCTCTGGTGGTGAGCACTTAGAGAACCGATAGGGAAGTCGATCGAATCCTCCTGAACGTTTATCCCGTAAAAAGAAGATAGCGATCTGTCTATAGGTATAGATTTCTCTGTATATTGCCGACTAACTGGAAATTGAATTCAATTCGCGTAATCCTCGTATAGTAATCCCGGCCGAAGAGAGTTAATATAAAAGAGAAAAAAAACGAATGAAGAAATACGAGGGAGGACGATGTTCACGTGTCGGTGGACGAACATGTGTATCTACATATATACGTGTAAATGTACATAAATTATTACGAATTATCGATGTAAGATTGAACTATACATATATATATAAATATACATATAAATAATATAACTTATAAATAGTAGATATCACGAATAAAGGAAAAATTATAAGAAACCGACAGAGAGGAAGAGAGAGAGAGAGAGAGAGAGAGAGAAAGAGAAAGTGAGAAAGAGAGAAAGAGAGATTGTTAGTGTTAAATTTTATTATTCTTCACTTTTAGCACTGTTCGTAAATATGAAGATTAGCAATCGTCATTCCGAATGAAAATCAACAAGTGCATCTAGAAAAATAATTTTCGCGTTGATCGTTTGAACGAACTTGATACATGATACTTCTTTGCAGACCCTGGTTTCAAAGATTCGAGTATGTACTTTAGCTTTAACCACAATTCACTTCGTTGTCTTAGTTTTTTTCTCTGTGCTACACTGTTTTCTGTGAGTCGATTTTATTGTAATAAAGAAAGAGGATAATAAGTCAGATAGGAGAATGAAATGAAGCAGTTTCGGGCAAAAAATTTTGGCCACAAATGCTCCCTTTTTTGGCAATGATCCACACTTCATTATTAGACTGTGGATTTTCATGCGTATATGGGAAATTTAAAGGTACAAAAATACATACAATGCATATAGTACGCAAGAATACGTCAAATATCCAAAATAGAATATTTATTACAATATCAAATGGAGTTTAGTTAAGTTCCATTCGTTTAGTTAGGCTCGTAAAAATATAAAAATGCACGAAAGTCTGCAGTCTATTCATTGTAATCGTCGCACTAACGAAAATATTTGCCGATTTTTTAAAGATCAATGGAATTCTCGACAGTTAAATTATTTGTAACATAGTACACTCCCTCAGAAATGGTAAGTTACGAACGAAGGCGAAAGCATCTTGCGGATAGAGATTTGATAAAGATTTTCTATTATTTTTATGTGTGAAATCGCACCTAAGAGAATGCTCACTGTGTTTAGCAACAACCACTATGTAATATCTGAATCCTCGATTGTCGACGACACAACTTTTATTTCTTTATGAAACAAAATATAAAAATGTTCCGATGATTAAGGATCAGTACTCCACCGATAGAAATTTGTTTTCTTAACGTAACTGGCAACTTGTCAATGTTCTTCTCTTTATTAACCTAATCGATTAGGATTTCGTCCCAGTTCTTTTGTCGTGAAAAATCGTTCGATTTCCATAGCTGATTAAGATGATTGTAGGAGATACAATTATTGATTCTCTTTTTAAACTGTGCGACTACGCTTGTACATCTATGTGTATACACCGTATATACTACGTAACTAGATGTTCTACACAGAAGAAACGTAATCTATGTATGGGGAAATGGAATGGAAGAAACATCTCTTTTAATAGAAAACGACTTTAAACACACATTTAAAACAAAACAAAAAAAAAAAAACGCAAAGAATTTGTAAAGGTTGCAATCAATGTTTATCGAAAAGAAACCGTAACTTATAGAGAAGTAAGATTATTCATTTTGCTACATCGTTGAAATACGAGTCAAGATTTCGAGGTTTAACAAAATCGTAAAACGTTTCCCCCTGAATTACTGTAAGAATCGATCTCTCGAGGCATACCTTCCTTGCTCAAGATGCAATTAAATTAACCACCCGCCCAATAATCCTCCCTTTTTCTCCGAGATGCTTATTACTAATGTCCACGAATCGAAGAACAATAGAGAAATGATTATTTAAGACGTTTGTAAGTATATGATGAAAATAATTATACATACTACGTAAAAAAAAAGAGGCTTCACCACATAGGCGGTTTAATGCATTATTACGAGGTATAGATGTACGATTAATAATCGCGATAATTGATTCAGTTGAGCATCATTCGATTTACTGATCGAGAAATCTATGTTCATCTAGTTTTAGATGTTACTGTATATTAGCCTTAAATAAACACAATTATGGAAAAGATCAAAACTACTTGTGAATATTTTATTACGTTTATCCTAAAAATGTATCTTAATCATCTTGGGGGATATTAAATTTTGTGATTGAAGTCGACTAAAAGAATATTAAAGAGTTCAAAACTTAATATTATAATGAAGATATTTTTTTTATATATGGAATATTTTTTTTAATCTCAGGCTTCAATTTGGAGTAATTACGCTCCTGACATCAATGAAACGATTTCAGCGCCGCGTGGTGGTCGACTCTTCCATTTGTTGACCGTTTGTAAACATGGCTCCGGTGAGTTCTCTGCTTACATAAAATATAACAATAATTCGAAAATATTCAAAAAGTTTACCAAAAATCCATTGAACATGTAAAATGGCATGTTATAGCCTTTCATTCTGATACAATTTTATTTGAATTTTCGGAAAGATTGTGAAGATATCGTTGGATGCAAACTTCCAACATACACGTCTTTTAGATGCTGACACATGTGTCTACAACAAATGTAATTTTTTAATTAAAACAATTTCGAAGTGTGGATTTATATATTTTTCAGCCAACTATGAAAAAGTCTAAAGGACCGACCATCAAAAAACAAGCCCTTCGAGGTAAGGGTCAAAAGAAAAAAGTATCCCTTAAATTCACTATCGACTGTACACATCCAGCAGAAGATAATATTATGGATGTAGCCAATTTCGTGAGTACTCCTTAAATTTTTTCCGTATTTTTTACTTTCCAATTCTGTTTCTAAAGACAGTATCTTTTAAACTTATGTTTTTATGCTAATTTTAATGACACAACATAATCTTAACCTCACATTACACATCGAAGATCGTAAAAATATGTTTGTAAAGTTCATACAACTATAAATAATTATATTCCTTTTTTTAGGAAAAATACCTGCATGAAAAAATCAAGGTTTCAGGGAAGACGAACAATTTTGGCAATAGTGTAAGCTTAGAAAGGGATAAAATGAAACTATCCGTTAACAGTGATATTGACTTCTCCAAGCGGTGAGTATTATTGTCCAGTATATAAAGATATATACTGGACAATATCTATACTGTTAAAAGATTAACTTTTACATGATGACCGATATTTGCACTAATTTAATAACATGTCTGTATAGGTATCTTAAATATTTGACAAAAAAGTATTTGAAAAAAAACAAACTACGTGATTGGTTACGTGTTGTTTCAAAAGACAAGGAAACCTATGAGTTAAGGTACTTCCAAATTAACAGTCAAGAGGATGATGATGAAGAGGACGCAGAATAAAGTTCACTTTAATTCTATATGCAATTACAGAATTATCTGTACATATTTCTACAAATAAATAAAAAAAGACAATTTTTGCGAAGTACAAAATCATCATCCAAACGTTCGTTAGTTTTTATAAAATTTATTTAGTCGAAATAAATCTGCTTAAAAATGAAATTATAATAAATGCAAAATCGTGTATAAAGTATATAATAAATCACGCGTTCTATTATCATGAAGAAAAAAAGAACAAAAATTATCGTATAGGCATGCAAAGATTCTTCGTAAAGTTGAAAATAAAAAACGTGCGTCATCAAACGCGTAGTAAGGAAAAACATGTCGGTCTTTATCACCAGCAGACTCGTATCTATTTAAGGTACTATTGGATCCCTGACAATTTCTATATTATTGTCATTTAAAAAATTCAATTAATCTTGCACTATAATTTTTACGAAAATTAATTGAACATTCTATAATATAAAAAAAAAATACAAATTGTAAAGTGAATAAAAGTTATGATTAAACGAATAATGTCACAGGAAATGAACGACAAAGTTCTCTCGCAAATTTTATAAGTCCGATAAAGAAATGCCAATATCATGGTTCCGTTCCGAGAATTAAGGAAAATCTTATAGAGACGGTACTGTTTTATCTATTAAGCAAATCAGCAATATCATTCTTGTCCCATTGAACAAATATCGTGACAAAACGTCAGAATTTACTCAAGGCGTATAAACAAATCGTTACGAGATATCGTCCGATCCGCAGATACATTTTTCGTCGAATTTCACAGAGAAAACCGAGGGACTATTTCGCGTCTGCGAAAGGAAGTTGTAATAGCAATGCGCAGACGAATTGACGCACGGTGATTGTTGTGACAGAAGTAGAGAAGAGTCTCATCGCATCGTCGTATTTCCAGTGCGGAATCATCGTATGAATCGGTAGGAGAACGAAGAATTCAGAAACTTTTCGAGGAAACATAATTCCATTAAATTGCACGAACCTCGTGCAAGTGTACGTGAACAATGAAGTTTCACTACAAGGAGAAGCATTCTTTTGAAAGGAGAAAGGTAGAGGGCGAAAAAATAAGACGAAAATATCCCGAAAGGGTTCCTGTGAGTATCGCGTTTAAAATGTTAACCATTTTGCCAATCGAAACAAATTTACTCTTCTTCTCAGGCAGATTGTATCGTTCTAAAAAGTCGGTTCATCACGATTAAGGCTATATTATTTTGCGAGTTAGAACAGTTTAATTCATTATTAATTGACTCAGTTTGTATCCCGATAAGTTTCTGGCCTGGAATGAACCAAGGTCGACTTTCTACGCCGTATGTGCTCACATTTCAAGATGATGCATATATTTTTTTTCCGCCGATCAAGACGCTAATGGTTGAATTTGCCATTCGTATCGGATTTCTTTGTACGCTCGCTTTGCCATTGCTCAAGTCTATTGATCGTACTATGCTCTTACCTGTAATTTTCGATTGATAGAATTGAGCGAAAGGGAAAGCATTTTCTCCTTTTTTCGCACGATTATTTCGATCGTGTGTTACCAAATTTCTTTTTTCACGCATAGAGCGAAACGTTGGAAATGTAGATAAGCTGTTATTACTTCAGAGATTTGGATAAATGTCAAATGTACATGATATCAAACATGAAAATTTAAGGCTGGCTTTCTGATCTTGACAGTGGGCCAAGGTTCAAACATTTTATAATAGCAATGATAACGGAATAACGAAAAATGAATTTTTTTTTTATTAAAATATAACAGATTAGAATTAAAGTTATATAAACTTTTGTTATATTACTATATATTATTTTGTTGTTATATTACTTGACTGGCCTCGATGAGGAAATTTTTATTTCCCAGGTCATTGTTGAGAAAGCTCCAAAAGCTAAAATTAGTGATTTGGATAAACAAAAATACTTAGTACCATCTGATTTAACTGTGGGACAGTTTTACTTTTTAATTCGCAAACGAATTCACTTACGTCCAGAAGACGCTCTCTTTTTTTTTGTAAACAACATTATTCCTCCCACAAGCGCTACTATGGGTTCTCTTTATGCGGTAATTATATAATTTCAGACAAATAAATATCTATATAGTATTTTATTATATTTGTAATATTTGTATTTCATTATGTTTCATAGGAACATCATGAAGAAGATTTCTTCCTCTATATAGCATACAGCGATGAGAATGTGTATGGACACTAATTCACAAAAATAAAGACAACATCCGAAGAGAAAGCAGACAAAAATTTGCCATCTACAATAAACGTAGTCCTTTTAGAAGCTTTGAAAGTGTCAAAATTATGTAAAAATTATGTCTTTCAATTGTTTTAAGTGAAATTTTAAATTCTAGCACTGTAATTTATGTTTGCTTCCTTAAGATAAATTGGATATATTGGTCTACTAATTATACGAACATTGTATGTATATCTTTTTTTTTTTTTTTTTATTCCATCACACTGATTATCAAAAAAATTTTGAAGATCAGAATGTAAGGGTGAGAGCTGTGTTATATGATTTTCTTATCTGGATTGACATATAAAAGATTGATTAGTCATTAAAAATGAATTAAAAATTCATAATTATGAAAATATATTTACAAGTAATGATTATTTGAAACTAATATTTAGAATCTTATGATAAATTCGTAATTTTTAGATTTTATGTAACATAATTTACTTTTATCTAGACTAGTATTATTCTATTCATATAATTCACTATAATTTGACCATTAAAAAGTAGAAAGAACTTGTTGAATATGTGGTGAAGTGAAATTTGTTGTAACGGCTGGATGTGGGTCAATAAAAAAATTATAAAAGTAAATTTCGTTAATATGTAATTGTTTCCCTGTTGCAAAAATCATTCGTTTTTACGATGAAAATACGAATTCGCGACATTAAGAGACAACGCTTGAAACCATGCCTCGTTCATAGTTAATATGTTTTCGTCGCGATTCGTACATTTTTAACGTGTTTTTCTCTAACGTTCTACTTTGTGTAACGGTCAAATGGAAAATAGTATCTAGTTAATGCTATTCTCTTGGTAAAAGACGCCATTCTCAAATCATGGAAGTAGGAGACAATAAAACGAACATTACAAACGCTTCAATTACAGAAAGATACATTGCTTCCGCATTTAATTTGAATCTAGAAGACAGTAACTGGATTGTAACAAATTCATTTATAATTTTTACCATGCAAACAGGTAAAGTCTTACATTAAAAGAGCAAGAAATGCAACAGAATTTATTTCCTTATTTATTCAGGTTTTGGTATGTTGGAATCTGGATGTGTTTCTTTAAAAAATGAAGTTAATATTATGATGAAAAACGTGGTCGACATAGTGCTTGGCGGTTTAACTTATTGGGCATTTGGTTTCGCAATGAGTTTTGGAACAAGCAAGTTTAATAATCCTTTTATTGGCTTAGGAGAATTTCTGATAGATCCTTCAGTAGAAGATACACTTATGGGTCCAAAATGCGCTGCATTTTTATTCCAATTAAGCTTTGCGACTACCTCAACTACCATTGTTAGCGGTGCCATGGCTGAACGGTAATTATATAAAATAATTATATAAAATAATTTACAAAGTTTAATTGGATATTATATGATTGCAGATGTAATTTCAAAGCGTATTGTTTATTTTCTTTTTTAAATACAATTGTCTACTGTGTACCAGCAGGATGGTTATGGGGTGATCAAGGTTTTTTGAAAAAAATGGGTGCTGTTGATATCGCTGGTTCTGGAGCAGTACATCTTGTTGGTGGCAGTTCTGGTAAAATATTAACATCTTTCGATATAATTTGTTGATAGATATTTAAAATATTAATTTATAACAGCACTTGCGTGTGCCATTATGTTGGGACCAAGAGTAGGCAGATATGACAATGGAATTGATCCATTACCTCTTGGGTGTCCAGTCAATGCTATCATGGGTTTATTTGTACTTTGGTAAAATAAATAATCAAACATTTCTCATTCACAGATTTGGATTGTCAGATATATTAATAAACAATCATTGTATAAGGTGGGGCTGGTTAGCTTTTAACAGTGGTAGCACATATGGTATCAGTGGACAACGATGGCAATATGCTGCTAGAGCAGCAGTTTCTACTATGTTAGGAAGCATGGGAGGTGGTTTAATTGGATTAGGCTTCAGTCTAAATGGTCCAGATAGAATTGATATTCTAAGTCAAATAAATGGCATTCTTGGTTCACTAGTGGCAGTTACAGGTGAGTTTCATTATCAGATCATTCGTGAATATTCAATAAAGTACCTACTGTTGTCTTAACAACAACTTCACAAAATTAGTTAGGTGGTTGTTTTCTTTTCAGGGCCTGGGAGGCCATAATCGTTGGAATGATTGGTGCTTTTATTACATGTTTTTCCATGCCCATCTTGGATAAAATGCACATTGATGATCCTGTTGGAGCTAGTGCAACGCATGGTTTTACTTTTCTCTTTTGATTTTACTAATTTATTTTTTATGCATCTATTTTATTAATTAGTTTTTCTTGAATATAGGTGCAAGTGGAATTTGGGGTATTATTGCCATAGGTCTATTTGCAGACAATCCACATCCCCTTGATACCACCAGTGGTAGAAAAGGATTATTCAAAGGTTTACAACAAAAAATTTGACTTGATCATTGGATCAAATTCCATAGAACTATTTTTCTGTTTATAGGAGGAGGATGGTATTTGTTAGGTGTACAATGTTTAACAGTTGTATGCTTAGCATTTTGGAGCTTCATAGTATCTATTATATTGCTATGGGTAAATTATATTAGATATTAACTCAAATTATATTTCCTTACTAAAATCTGTTATTTAATTGCAGTTTTACATTTTTCTAGTTTATAAATAAAATTATACCGATAAGAATGAGTGTTCATGATGAGCTTCTAGGTGCAGATTTAGTAGAACATCGAATACGACATCCACAGGTTTTTATTTTAACTATTACATATTCGTAATTAAAAAATTGTATACATTACAAATTGATTATGCATACTTTTAGATTGGAATAAGTAGAGCTATGTCTGCACTTCGACCAGCTTCGCAAAAACACGAATTAAATAACGTGCATCCCATAGGAATCAACCCTGGTAAGATGCATTTACGTTGAAATATATTATTGCTCAATTAATTATGCAACTCGATTTGCACTAGGTCACGATTCATACATTGAAAAACATAATCGTAAAAATCGCTTGAAATATGGAAAACAACTTTTACTTGGGAGAAAGTTATCAAAGAGTCCTAAGTTGAATACTGTTACTGATGCTGTACTAAACGATAAAAACAAACCGAATTTCGCTTGGATAGATTAATATTTTCCAATGTTTTCAACATTGTAACGATCGTAGATTTATTAGAAACATATAAATGTATTCACATACACCTTATAACGCTTTCACACAGTACTCATATATATATGTATGAGTATCATGTAGAAGCAACCTTTGATAAATAATTAAACTCTTACATAAATCTTGTTGAAAGATCACAGACACTGTAAATACGTATAATATCCTGACTAACAGCATGGCACCTAAATAGAAGTCTCTTTTGTTATAAGTTTCATAAAAAATATTATTATGAAAAATTATTTGTCATCTTTATTTATTAAGGACGTAATATTGGACGCTTTTTACGCTATGATAGGCAGGAATTGCTCTTCAAAGATTGTATTATATAGACATCAAGAAAATAACAATTCCTAATTTCTCTCATTTTGTTCGATATTATTAAATATTCAATCTATATATATGCTTATGTTAATTTCATATCATAAATGCAAACTACATTTTTTACTGTGTTAACATATGGCCTAATTAGATGCCATAGTTATTTTTACAAAATGCTTGATATTCTTTTAATACTACTAACTACACTAATATGTATAATTTTATGTATGCAAAATTATATGATTTTTAAATGAATATATGTGTAAGATGCTTATACAAAATATAGTATAGGAAACAAACTTTAGCTTTTTTAAATAAATAATTATAGTTAAAAAAAAAATACATTTTAAAAAATACAAATCTCATACTTATTCTGCAAAATACTTATTTGTTGGCTAAAATTGCAAGTAACTGATTACATTATAAATGTAACTTTAGTATCTGCAATTTTATGAACAATCCATGATTACATGTTAATTACTGCCCATTGAGCCACCTCTGTTGGTAATCCAGAATAATTTTTTACAGCTTCTAGAACTTGCTGCGGGGTGAGTAAAAATTTATAATATTGATACTCTTTCTCAACTTTTGAATTCATACCACCCACTGGCAATAAAAATTCTAAATTCTGTGAAAATGATGTGCACAATTTTGAAATCGATATGCCGTTCATATAATAATACAACAATATCATTTTATTCCTACTTTACAACCCTTACCTTAATATGTTCAAATGCTTTCATAATAACAGGCTTTTGAATAGTTTGTATAGAAGAATTTTGATTAGCAAATTTTATGTAACGATTATAAATTGCTTCAAAATTAAATGGCTCCCCATCATAAATTTCTGTTTCATGTTTCATTGATATTATCTAAAATAATAGCATGTTTGTCAGAAATACATCCTATGCCAAAAGAAAAAGCAATAAACACACTTACTAAACACATTTCTAATACAGACAATCCCTCAAGCATTAGCACCTTGTCATCTTGGGTAAACATTTTGCTTGCTTCTACAAAATCATTTACTTCTAGTCTCTGATGCTTCTCTGACAATGTAGAAACAGCCATTGCTAAAAAGTTTCTAAAGCTTCTTTCACTAACATCAATCTGATACATTCTTTTTAATAGATTCACCATAGTAGCATTACTAACTAAGCTTTTTATATATTCATTCCACACAGATCCGAACTGTGGATCTATTGTACAATCTTCATATTGATGCTCTATCCTATTTACATTCTCATCATCAGGAAGACTTAAAAGATGTTGAAAAAGTTCTAAACGATCATCAAAGGCAGATGTTGGTTGTTCTGAAGATGATATATCTCCAGGAAATAAAAATATTTGTCGATGAGAAAATCTTGATTTAACTCTTTTCTCTAAGAGTTCTATAACATCTAATCTACAAGTCATTCCAATCACACATATAGGAGCCTAAAGAGATGAACATTTAATATGACTTTCAACTCAATTTCAAATCAATGCAAAACTCTACTTTACACTTACTTGTGCAGATTGAGCAACATCAAACAAATTATACAACAGAGTTTGATTGTGGTGTTGGCAAAACAAGTCAAACTCATCTAATATGAAAATAACTGGTTTGGAACGTTTCTTATCGCCTGACTTCAAAGAATCAAGAAGGAAATTTAAATTTTCAGCAAAAGTGCCAAAAACTTTATCACCAACCACATTTTCCAATTGCATTTGACGTGTAGCATCTTTCAAAGCCAAGCGATCATCAGTGTGAACAAGACCATGAAGATTCACTATCAATGCATTCTCTTTGAAACTTTTTATATATGACAATTCTTTTAAAACACTGTTTATCAACTACAAGAAAATAAAGATCTATAGAAAAACATATTGATTAATTATAGTTTTTCTAATAGAACTAATAACAGAAAACATACTGTTGTTTTTCCACTACCCCTAGGTCCAATTAACAAAGCAGAATTACTTTCACCCATTTCCACTGTTCTTTTTAACAATTCTAATATATGCATTCTTTCTTTAACATGATGCCTGAACTTTGTCTCAGGACACATAATCTTACGTTTTAAATATTTCCTCGTTAACAATATCATATTGTCTTGGAAATCAATCGCCATATTTTTCTTATTCATATTAACTTCTCTAAAACGCGCCAAAATTTTACTATTAATTTATTGTTGAGATATCGTATAGATTAAAATATGATGGATTAAAATAAAATGGATTAAAATATGATGGATTAAATCGATTAAACTATGAATTAAAATATGATGGAACAATAAGTTTCTATTTATATCTTATCCATAAAATTATTTCATTCATAATTTTGTTTCGCCACAGAATTTAAGATAAAATTTGACGATCATGTAGCATCCCTGATTAGCCAAATATAACCTATTAATTTTAGCAGAAGATGTGTACAGTACCTTCAGATCGTACTTACTGAAAGATTTAACTCAGTTAATTCGTTATCAGTTGGCCGATCAAAGGATCGAAATACTATTTTTACAAATTCTAAGATATTTGAGAAATATTGAATTTTAAAATTATAGAAACACTGGAACCAGGTTGTTTACAAAACAAATATGGAAGACGCAGAATCCAACACAGACAAGAAAAATTGTACGTTTTTATTTAAAAGGAGGAAAATCCGAAGCACTGCGGCCAGAAAACGTAAAACAACAAATGACGAAAATGGTAAGTACAATCAAGGAACATTAGATTTTTCTTCTAACGTTCCAATGGACTGTAATTTCATTATATAAACTCAATTAGTATCGTCTATAGGTTATGTTTATTGCGTATAAGTAATAACATATTTCTTGTATTTCTTAAATAGAAAGCAGTGAGGATGAAACTACAGTAGTTAAGAAGGAGAAGAAACAAAACGATAATAATCCTATGAAACAAAGTGTAAGTATTAGATAGAACCGTATGTTTGTCTCTAATTTATTAAGCGGATTATAATATTCAACGAAATTCAAGTGTTAACAAAAATGGAAACTTGTTGTAAATACAGCATTTTGCAGACTAATACGAAAAAATTAAAAGATCAACAGAAAGATATTGACAATGATAGCAGTGAGGAAGAAAGCGTTACAGTGTCTTACAAGAGTTCTAGAACTTCTATGCCAGCAGGGCCAAGCGATCAAGGAGCAACAGCAATTTTGGAAACTGAGACAGAGAAAGACAAAGATGCTCAAGCTTTGTTTGAGAAAGCTCAGAAAATTAATGAAGTAAGTATAAAAACGCAAATATCTGAAGATAGAACAATATCATAGGAGTATAATAATGTTTATCTTAGGAACTTGAAGGAAAAGAAGACGACAAGATTTATAGGGGTTTGAACAATTATGCTCAATATTACAAGAAAAAAGATACAGCTGCTGGAAATGCTTCCAGTGGTATGGTTCGCAAAGGACCAATTAGGGCACCGTCTAATCTTAGAGCAACTGTTAGATGGGACTATCAACCAGATATTTGTAAAGATTATAAAGAAACTGGTTTTTGTGGCTTTGGAGGTAAATATATTTAAAACTTTCGTAGCTCTTAAAAGACTAATCATTTATTCTACTTCATTTCATTTCAATTTCAGACAGCTGTAAATTTCTTCACGATCGATCGGATTACAAATTGGGTTGGCAGTTAGAAAGAGAAGCTGCAACGGGAGAATACAATAATAGTGGAGACGAAGATGATAAAAAATACGAAATCGACAGCGATGAAGAGACGTTGCCATTTAAATGTTTCATTTGCCGGAATAGTTTTACAGATCCTGTCATTACCAAGTATGTATTAAAATATTACACTCTAAAAAAAATGCAGTAAGATAAGATATATGAGAAGACGAATTTATCTTTCAGATGCAAACATTATTTTTGCGAGAAATGTGCTTTAGAGCATTACAGAAAAAGTACAAGATGTTACATATGCAATGTACAAACCAACGGTGTGTTTAATCCAGCGAAGGAGCTAATCGCACGAACGAAGATGGAAGAGAAAGCAAAATCTGTCGAGGACGATGAAATTTCTGACGAATAATAAAATATATATGTTTTTCTTTGATATAATAGTATTTTTTCCCCCGACAGTTGCAATTTTTTATATATCCGTATTCTGATTTTTGCATCTATCAGTAAAAAAAAACTTGTATTATATACTTAAAAATTTTTGTTTCTAAGTAATTTTAAATTCATCCATCAAAAGCTGTACCTTCTTATGTTAAACAAAAAAAAAAAAAGGAAAAAAAATGGTGAGTTTAACATGTCAAATATAACTGGTAGAAAAAACTGGTGGAAATACGAGCATAGATGGATAGCGGGTAGGTCGACAACCCTTGCCAGCAAAGGGTCTAGATTTGGAAGACCTCGGTGTATGAGCCATTCCACAAACACTCGTCGAGTTGACGTTGAACAAGGGTCGAGGGGAGGCACAGTGGTGCTTTTGCTATATAGAGCGAAGGTGATTCTAGCTGCTCGTAGTTGTTTCCTCAATCGATACACGCGCAGTGTTGTTTGCCTCATACTATGGAAATGTTACCGAAGCTGCTGGTTTTCAACGGGCATCGAAGAAACTTGTAACACCAAGATGCAAACGTCATGAAATCATTCGAACGGGATATCAGACGACAAATGTGAGATCGTGGAGATCTGAAGAAGTTGCAAAACGGAGTTATCACTGCGAGAAAGGGTTCGAGGGTTCTCGTATCAGCCACTTGCCGTCCCTTTCATTGATTTCTAAGACATGAACGCCGCGCGCAAAAACCCGGAGGTGTAACGTGATTATCTAACAAACTGAAAGACTAATATAAAAAAAGTGTGCGTGTTTCGTCGTTAATTATAAATTAAGAAGATCAGATTAACAGGAATTTTCCTGCTGTGTGAGACTGATTTTCGGCGGATTGCCGGCTCGAAGTAGCTATTAGTGGCTGGGGCAATGCTATGTTAGTCGAATACCACGAGATTTTAATTGAGTTATGGTCAGTCGAATTCTGTCGTGCAAGTGATCCACTTCCCGACTGAATGAAACTCTACTCGGGCACTGGTGTCGTTTTAACAATCGTTCGCTGTTAAACCGATCCTAGGACGCATCGTGCTACAAAGTGACAAGAATATGACGGGGAATCGTACTTTTCACGCGTGATGTTACGGTGTACGCGGTAAACAGCTGTTGTCAGAGTTTCTCCGGAGAACATCGACAGCAGCTTCCTAATTGAAATTGCACGTCTATCATCGACGATCGAACAATTCGTTTGATCTCGAGCGAAATTAATAAGCGGACGATCGACAACCGATGTTTCTGGTCATTAATGTGTTAATCGTCGTTGAATGACACGCTCAACAAATCGAGTGATGGAAAAACTAACTGTTAAAACGAACGTGCGGAAGGTGTTACGTTTCGCGGAAATCTTCTATTAACCAGGTAATACGGCAAAAAGTGCCACGCTATTGAAAAGAGTTATTTTAATATGCGAGCACACATACTTAGTCGCGTTCCTATTGAAATTCACGTACGTGCTTAAACATGCACGACAAGAGATCCACAGACCTCGAACCGCGTACAGTGTGTTAAAAATTGTTCAAAGATATTATTAAAAGCGTTGGGAATAATGGAAAGACAAGAAGCTTCTCAATGTTTATAAATATTATTTTTTGATTTCTTCCTTTCTTTATGGAGCTTATTAAACTTTGGGCCATCAAAATGGCAACTTGAAAAATTATAGAGAAACTTATTGTGATCATCTTTTTATGCGTTCCAAAATTGCTTAACGGAAGTTATTAATCTTCTTAACAATCAATTTTGTCTATTTTAAAATACGGGTTATTTAACACCGTTTTCAATCAGGTTTAAAATATGCTCCATATTTAAATAATTATTTTTAATCTGCGCGTTAATACTTTGCACCATTTTGCAAATCAATTTCATTTCCCTTCAAGTTTCATTTAAATTTAAATTTGACATCTTAGGTGGAGCATTTACCGATTTCTGACAGTCGTAATAACATTTGAATTTATTTTATGACTCACTGCTGCGCCTCTTTTATTCCATTTTGCAAATCAATTCTATACAAATGTCAACATCATTCCAATCAGATTTTGAATTTTAAGTATTTACTAGTTTGAGACAGACATAATGCATAATTTTTATACAATTTTAGACTTGCGTGCGATTAATTTTGTGATCAATCTTGCAAATTAGTTTCTAGCCTACATTCTATATCGTTTCAATCAAACTTAAACTAAACGTTTAAAGTGATATAATTACCAATTTGCGACAATCGTAACGGTAATTTTCGCACAATTTTAGACTTTAATTTTGTGGTTCCGTCACATCTGCACCTCTTCTATTCCACTTTACAAATCGGTTTTATCTGGTAACGTATACGAGCATACTTAAATATCAAGTCTGTCAACCTAACGCAACGCGAATCAGCATGCGCGAACGTAACGTTCAGTGTGATAAAATTACCAGTTCGCGACCAATCGTAATTACAATTTCCATACTATTTTAAACTTGTCCGAGAAATTTTGTGACTCACTGTATCTGGCTAATTACCGCTAATCACCAATTAAATACAGTTATCGTTGGCGGTATTTAAGTCCGCGCGTATCGCTGGTGATCCGTGTTGCGCACGGACGTCGACGTTTTCACGCGAATATTAAAGCGAACCGAGGTAGGGTGTTGCAGTCAGTGAGAGACCGGATCGCGCGGCGCATACACATACACGGCGGGTCTGTCGCGAAATTTTCTGTTATGCGTCACAAGCGCTACAGAAATTCAACGAGCGCGGATTGTAATACGTTGCCAATCGAACACGTGTGGCTTCTATTTCCTATCTGTCGGACGCCGATACGATACTCGCGTGCGGACGATAATCGTCATCGTCACCGTAACAGACGATCCTACCTAGTTGCGATTCGTGTACGGAGGATAATCAATTTTATCACAGAAAATACACGCGTTTATAAGTGTACGCGTCGCGTTACAAGGAGCATGTGATCTAATTTTTCTTGTTTAAAAAAAATAAAGACGAACAGGAGATGTGAGCTTCTCCGTGCTTTTGTTATTGACATCGGTAAGGAGATCGTGTGATTCATTTAACGCAGCTTAACTCTTTCACGAGTGAGTGTTTCTGGTCTGATAATCTTCCAAAGGAAGTGTATATAGCGATTAAAACAGCGTAGAAATATATTTTTTCGGACGATTTTCGTGGAGGAGATCCTTGGTTTGGATTTAATCCGTTTAGGGTTGCCAGTCTAATCATTTTCTGGAGTGTTTAGCATCATATTTATATTAATATCATGTGTTGTTCGAAGAAGATACAACGTATTTTTAAGAAAGATAAATACATGTATCATTCAGTTAATTAATGTTAATAGCCTGCGAGGAGAATCATTTGCCAATTATTAAATAGTATAAACACATTCGTTCGAGTATATAATACCCAAGAAATTCAAAAACAATTTTACGGGAAATACACGTTTACCATTTAGTTGATTAGTAATTAATAGCCGACGAGAAAAATTACTGTTTCAAATGATTTAGGCAAAGAAGAAAATTCTACGAAAGCAAACGCGTTTAACGTACAATCGATTAATAATTTATTAAAGCACAAACGTCGGATACGCAGAAAAGGATTAGCCGGGGAATTTTATTTTTCAATGTTTGAGATTCTCGCGTCTGATTCGTTTTTATGCAATTCGCACACGGTGTGTAAATTGGATGTACGTGCGCGTAGATACAGCCTGTTTTATCACGAAAGTGTTGACAAATATTTGTCTTTCTTGAATATTTCGTAATCCGAGTGTTCGTTAACTTCCTACTGGATCGACCGCTTGTGTTGTTTGGAATTTCACAACAAGAATATTTTTCCAATGATAATTGTGTCTTGCTAGATATTTAATAATAAACGTGAAATACGGCATGATGATTCAAAGAATCGCTATTATCTCATAGATTAAACGATCAATGAGAATGAACATCGAATACAGGAAAAACGAACAAATATCGTGTGTATGATACTCCGTTGACGTTTATTACGTGACTACTTTATCCACTGTGCACATTCGATGCCCGAACACGATATAGCACGCGCGATCAACGAAAATTATACATTTATGTCCTGAGCAAGTTTCATGAAAGTTATAGGCGATCAAATACATATATGTACATACATACACGCGTTTTAACTATTGCGATTTTTGGAACCACTAAGAGTAATTGCGCGCCAGAAAAGTGATGTAAATGTAACATATTTTTTTTCCACGAACGTAATAAATTCAGGAAACGACAGGTAAGATCTATGTTTATTTGGAAGAGTTTTTAATGAATTTATTACGTTTATACGGGAGCCTGTCTGACAATGTGCTTTGGTACGTGGCGATGCACATGTATAGATATTTGTCAAGGACAAAAGAAAGAATCTTTTTCGATTAAAGTCGAAATTTGTAATTCCTTTTTTCTCAATTAATCGTTTAACATTATCGAAGTTTGATTTTAATACTGTAGTTGTGAAAAGGAATTCCAAAGATATTTGGATCAGTATTTTTTTTTCTTTTAACGAAATAAAGCACATATTCATAGTGCTATGATAATTTCTTTTTCAAATTGTGCAGGATCTATTTGCGTCTAAATCATCTAACTGTACGAGACAATGTTTGATTATATATTGTTACCATAATTTAATTTAATTATTTATAATTTATTGTTATTATTATTTGATCTAATTTAAGGCATTTAGAGCCTAAACCTCGTAATTCGTCATGTGAAAAAAAGGGAACATCATTTTTCCTACTTGGATTAAAATTTTAGAGAAAACTAAAAAAATTAACTCGAAAAATTAAATATTCGCAAATCGAAAGAAAATTCTAAAAACTGCGCTCGGTAGATCGTATAAGATCCCAATTTCTTGAAATAGAATATTTAGGATATTTGTTTTGTTGCTCAATAATTGCACAACAGTTCAATAATAGTTTTCTGGCAATTATTAAAGGAGCAGATTAAACTTTCAATTTATCATTTTACTCGCGTAGTTGGTTTCCGGTATTCTTTTAATGACAAACATCTAAAATTTGTCAGTTATATCCACGAATTTTCGAAAATATCAAATAAATGTATAAATATATCTAGACATGAAATACATAAATACACGAAATAACTTTCGAAAATTTATTCCGTGTTTGTGACTATACTCGTCGTCTTTTAATTTTAGCTACACAATTAACAGGTTAATTGTTCAGCTAACTAAAACTTCGGAATTTCGTCGCTTTGTATCACTTTTCTTTTAAACCTTTCAATCGCAGCAAAGTCAATAGTATCTACCACATATTGATATTCGATTTACGTCAACACATAGCTGGCAAATTTCCCTCCCTCAAATATTTTCCCTCTTTTTTTCGTTTCTATCAATTAATCATCCATCGACCAGAGAGAAATGAATGGAAAATAGAAAAAAAAGAAGCGTAAACGCGTGGGAGTGGAGATCATCGCCGTGCTAGATGGTAAGGGAGGGAGGGGGGAGGAGTGATAGAGGAAAAAGTGAGAAAAATGTCAAAAGAAGAGATGACAAAAGGTTGCGGAAACGTAGACTCTCCGTTATAGTTAACAATGCCCACCTCGTCGACGTTGACGCAAGGTTGACACGTGTAGTTGTGTGTAAGTTAAATAAAGCTACATACGTGCGGACCCTATCCGCGGACTGTATATATTCATAGGCAATGATCGAGCTTGTGTGAGTCCGAACGCGAATCGATAAATTAGCTTGCCGACGTGTGTGTTTGATGACACGTTTCGAACTCGTCTAACCGAGATAATAAATGCCTACGAAAAATGCACGCTCCGATGCAACCTTTGATGACGTAGTCATCGGTTGACGCAAAATGAATGTTACGTGCAAATGAGATATTTCTGACGTCTTTTGACAAGCTTTCTTTGCGTCAGTAAACGAGGACAATTTCAAATCTGAATTATCTTTCTCGTAGAAATTTTACAGATTTACACAATGCCATATAGATTTTTCGTGACTTTACACAAAGTATATGAATAAATGTGTTTCCTTATGTTCGATATACAGGGTGATCCGCGCAATTGTAACAATCTATATCTGTTTTTTTTTTTTTAAATTAGAAAAAGATATTAGATGAAAAACACAAATGCTTCAAGATAGGCTGTTGTGTATGAACGATGACAAAGTACAATAACGCATGTGCATTTTGTAGTATTTTTTAATGAAACTCCTTTTCCTTTTTTTTTCCATACATATATTAAATTTCTTTCGTCATTTTGCATAAAAAGATATTACTGTCACATGATAGAGGAGTGACTAGTTTGAAAGATTTTGTTTCGTAAAAGACAAGCAAAGACGTTATGTACTGCTCTTGATACTGCTTTACTAGTTTTTCATACAAGTCCTGCAAAATAGTTTTTAAATTCATCAGTTATTGATCATATTATTTTAATACTTTTTTTAATGTAAAATGAAGATAGAATTTGATGTATGAAATAAAAAAAAAAAAAATTTTCATCTAGAAAATTGAAATTACATTTGTGCAAGGAAGATAATTATGACTATAAGTAGTCATGGGTACATATACAATTCATCTTTTCTATATGATATCTTTCTTTATCCAACCAAGAAAAGGATATAACTTGTTACAGTGCGTTTGTAACAAAATATTATGTGTTATGTATATGTACCACTCAAGCAGAGAAAGCATTCAATTTGTACTTTATCAATAAGTCTCTTAGTAAATACTTATAGCAGTGAACTTTTCATTGTATAAGTATAGTATAGTATAATAATAGATACCTTTTATAGTATAAGTAATAGATCTAATGTTAATAGCAATCATTAGACTGTGAGTACTATGGTACTTGTGCGTAAATTTACATTTATTGTACATAGATAAAATAAATTTGGATAGATTTCATTTCTTTAATTATATTTATATTATTATAATAATTTGCAAAAGGAAATCAAATTGTTATATATGAAATGAGCAATT
>KQ435711.1:3096912-3120296 GCA_001276565.1 Melipona quadrifasciata
GGATTTTGTTCAGAACATGGAATCGAAATCTGCGAAACACCAAAATTTTTTGCAAAGTAAAGATAGAAAGAAAGAAGATATAAGCTCAAGGTTGCTATAACTGCGATCGTATCTCAATGATTGTGGGTGGTCCATAAGTTCTTTTGGAGCCAAGTTTTGAATGAATTCACAATATGCAAACACATAGATGCATTTTATATAAAAAAGATTTTTCGTAAAATATAACGAGGTAACAATTATACAAGATAAATTAATCAATTTTGGTCGTATTTCTTTCAAAACATAAAAACTGTTTCATTTTCTTGCATATAGTACTAGATTGCAACCAGTGTGAGACTTTATTTCGAATTGGTGGTCAGTATTCCGAATTCTCATTTGCAACTTCGAAGATGAAGATGGCGGCGGACTACGGTAATTTATTAACTAGTCCGGCAAGTCAAACCTGTTGGTTCCCTGCCGATGTGTTTTGCTTTTCGTGTCTGAACGCGAAATACTGGTGTCGTTTGATATCTTTCTGCAGAAAATTGTCTCTTAATTCCTTGTTTCAAAAATCCCTTGTTTAGAAAATCATTTTCTCTTTCTCTTTATTCTCTTTTATTAAAACATAAGTTATCATTAATCATTAGTTGCATAAAAATATCTTGTATCTTAAATAGAATCAAATGTATTATATTTATTATAGTATTGTATTTATACCAACTGTCCCATGGTTTTAATCTCCTCTCAATATAAAGGCTGACAACATGAGCACTTTTCTACTGGATGATCACCATAGCGTAATCATTACAATGTACAAAAAATTTTATTTGTCCCATTTTAAAATAACAATATTTACATTCTTATCTATTCATTTTAGATCAACAATATTCCAAAGATTATTGATCAAGGAATCTGCAAGAAAAATGATATCGCAGAATAGTATCAACATTTATCGTTACATTACTGCACAGAAATACGATTGAAAGGAAGATGGCAATATTGAAAGTTGAAAGTTGGAAGAAAAGTTGCGAAATATGTCGCACTGAACATTGTTGCCTTTAAGCAATTGATATTTAATTCGTGTGCCTTCGCGACGTATATCTCCTAATGTTGCAAAGATTACACGATATAATTTCTGGATATTTATTTGGATTCCACAGATTCTTCCGTTGTGCTCTTGGCTCTTAACGGTTCGATATTATGCCAGTACTGTGACTCGCAATGGCGAGCAGCCAGCGGATAGGAAATTCTCCAGCAATGACGTAAAAAGGTAGTGCTCGGGGGCATTTCTTTAACACGGCGCCACCCATACGAAGGTCCCCCTTCAATGGTCGTACGAATCAAGTCTGTTTTATCTTTTAAACCTTAAATTTCTGTCAGTTCGATTTGATTAGTCGTCACTCGACAAATTCGATGTCTTTACTTTTTTTTAAAACATAAAATCTTTTAATATTTCGCGAACGATTCTATAATTTTTTGTCTATGAGTTAATGTCTATTAATTTAGTAAAATCATCGACATACGTCTGCTATGTATGCAAATGACCCTGACATTTATGCTGATGCATTTCACTTGTGTTATGTATATGCTGAACGTTAACTGTTGCTCACATCACAGTGTGTTCTATTTACAGCATGATTTCCAACTGAGTTTGTCACTCAGTATAATATTTTGTCACGTATAATATTGCTTGCTTAATTTTAATCCGCAAATGCAACATTTTTATTCTCTTCGACACGTTATATCGTACGCGATAAAAATAATCACGATATGAGCAAAGAGGAAGCAATACGATTTAATAGGCTGCAACGCCACGATACCTGTTTCATATTTGATAAGGACGCTAAAGGAATCGGATGATTGCCTTTGTCGTTGATGTATTCGTGTTTGCATATCTCTATTGGCGTATTGACATTGCCGCGACGAAAACGAGCAAGAAAACCTGTTTAACGTACAAATATTGAGCAGCTACTAGATTCCTCTTACGCCTCGTGTAACAGTCGTGACAGTAACGTATAAATGTATGAATATTAATCATGAAATTTACCGAACATCTAAAAGCTCGTTTCACAACTTATATATATTCATCTTGCTATAATTATTGTTATTTATTCTCGACTCGAAAGAAGGTACATGGATGTTTTAATTTTTATCAATTTTCTTTTCAACAAAAGATGATGTGCCAGATTAAATGTGTGGAAATTTCTGGTGATTCAATATGTGGAAATTTCTGATGATTTCTCCTTAGTCTTGAATGCAAAGTAAATTTTATTGGTTGCGGTAAAATATATTTCAAAAGGACACTCAGGGCATAATCTTTGAAAGATAAGACTGTACGACTAAAAATAAATCGCATGGACCGTATCGAACGGCTGCACGCACGGTGCAGATAATACCAAAAATTTACGACAGCCTACGGTACCAAGATTTTATTAAGATTGGCGCCTTGAGGAATGCAAGTTTAACGGATCGTCATCCAGTCTTCTTCTTCTTCTTCGTCTTCACCGTCCTCTTTTTCATCGACAAGATCCTCTTCGATCCATTTGCTCGCACTTGCGTGTAGATACATGGTGATGCAAACCGTTTTACATCTCAGGCAAATCAACATCAAGCACAAAAATCATCACTGACAAATGAAATACATTTTACTATGAAGCTGTCAACCCTCTAACTGTAAGATTCTATTGGAAATCGTATTTGTTATTATTATTTATTTGCATTTATTAAAATTGTAATATTTATTTTTAAAAAACATAAATATAACACACAAATAGAAATATATTTTAGGGAAAAAGAGATTGCAAAATAACATCTTAATCACTGAAACTAATAACCAAGACGCATTAATTAAAATTAAATTGGTAATCATTCAAACTAATAGAGCACATCGTTTCTTGTAGAACTTCCTGGCCACGAGTTCTATTGTAATGCGAGATATCGTAGATGAAGCATGAAGATGTTCAAGCTTGAAGATCATCATCAAGGACGTCTATTCGAATGTTTAATGGCTGAATAGTGAAAACTTTTCTCCAATTGCTTCAATTATCTTTTATTAAATAAGTATAATTTTCTATTTAATTATTATTTTAGAGTTTCATTATTATATTTAATACAGTTTTCAGATTTTCAGAGGATTAGGCGTCTTAATGGCAAAAATGAATTTGAATATTTTCAATATTAATATCAAAAAATCTTTCTATCGAATAGATTTATCCAGGAATTTCTAATAAATTTGATCTCTTGCGAGCTCATAAAGGTGGGCGTGAACTTTTCAATAAAGCCAGTCTCGTTCGGATACTTGAACGCGTGTATCGGGATCAATGACACGCCCGCAGATTCCCTGAGGTATCCTCTACGGACTACGTAGAGGCATCCTGTAGAATTCCAACCACCTTCCTCGACTTCACAGCAGGACCTACTGGTTTCTATTTATATACCGTGCGAGACCTTGCAACTTACAGCTTGTGCGCTTACGGACTCGGTTTCCAAACTGTGCAAATCCCTATCGCCACTCTATTATCCTTATAATAAATAATTATTTACCTTACTATGTTAATCTAATAGATCTCATTAATCAGCTTGAATTTATATTAATTAATATTAATCGTATTATTTTATATAGAAAGTAATTCATATAAATATAGCGATCAATATATTAAATGTTCATTTAACAGCGAGAAAAAAATCCTTGAGGAAAGATTTTCTAGGTTTTCAATGTTTCTCATGCGACTAATTAGAACTTGAGCAGTATAGAAAAGTTGTACGCATTCAAGGAATTCTAATAGAATATGTAAGTATCTAAATATAACAACTAAATTATGCATACAGTCCATTAATAATTGGTTTAGTTTTTATATGTGCAGTAATTTATGGCATTTTTGAGAATTATTAATTATTAATGAGAAAAATAAAGAAAAGTTAAATATCAAGCTTTTATTTGAATTATATTAATATCTATTATAGTTTATTTTTATAATAATGAAATGAAAATATGTGTAGAGAAAATATGACTATATTTATAATTTGCAATGGTAAATAAATTTTCATTTGAAATTTAACAAATATAATGACGCCATCTATTGCATGGCTCGTTCACTATCGAGTGTATACACATTGAAGTGTTTTGTTAAAACATTAACGATTAAAGTATATGTACTTTCTTTACAAAAGATTTTTGAAGAAACTACAAAAATATGGCTGTCAGAATATCGGAAATTTTTAACTCTTTTCAGGATTATTTAAACAATGAAGAGGAATTGCGTGAGGTATGTATATATTAATAGTATGTCATCTCTCTAATCTTTAAATTATATTACTAAGAAAATGTAAATGCTAAATAATTGCAATTACTTTTGAAAAATGTTATTTCTACAAATTATTTCACAATTTACAATATAATTAATTATTTTTGCTAAATACACATTTATTTTCATGTTTATTCTGTACATGTTCTAGGTTAAGATACATTGACACTATAATCTTACTATTGTAAATTTTTTAATATTAATTAAAGACATGCTATATACAAAAAAATATACCAAAATGTTTTTTTGTGCCAAAGGAAATCCGTGCTATTGTAAGAAATCTTGAAAAGAGTGCCAGAGACATTTTGATGATATTACAAAACATACATAATGAAAATAACATGGAAGAAAACATAAGTATGTGTATTCAATAGATTGTAAAAGTATCGAAGTAGTTATTATCTTTTTTTCATTTGCAGTAGTATCTCAGTATTGTGCAACATCAAGAGAATTATTTATAGATGTACGTAAAAATTATGCAAAATTGGCAGAAGTTGTACCGCGAGATCAATATTACAGATTTTATGAACAATGGCGTTTTGTCACGCAAAAATTATGTTTTTTAGCTTCTTTGATAATATATTTAGAAATTAAAGTTTTGGTTACTAAAGAAACTGTTGCAGAAATATTAGGAGGTATGTAACTGTTTCAAAAGAAACTTTTTTCATTTATTTATGTCTAACATATTTTGCTATTATATGTATAGTTAAAAATAATAGAGAAGATGGTTTTCATTTGGATTTAGAAGATTACTTAATGGGTTTACTACAATTGTCTGCAGAACTGGTAAGCATACTATATAATACATTTGCTACACTTACTGATTAAAATATTATATTTCAGAGTCGTTTTGCTATAAATAGCGTTACCAATGGTGATTATAATCGACCTATAGAAATAGCGCGATTTGTAAATGACTTAAATGCAGGCTTTAGACTTTTAAATTTGAAAAATGATTCTCTAAGGAAACGTTTTGATGGCTTAAAATATGCTGTTAAAAAAGTGGAAGAAGTGGTTTATGATCTCAGTATACGGGGTTTAAAACCATCTTCAGATTCAATTACTGAGAAAGGAGAATAATTATTTTTAAAAATATTTTATATAAATAATATAAATCCTTTTATATATAATTAAAGTATATTGAATATTTAACCCTTATATATAATTAAAGTATATTGAATATTTAACCCTTTATATATAATTAAAGTATATTGAATATTTAACCCTTTATATATAATTAAAGTATATTGAATATTTAACCCTTTGCACAATTAAATATCAAACAAAATTGAAAGAATCAATTTGACGCACTTTTTGTTTGTGCGTAAGTATCAAGAATAAATGCACGTGTCGGCCATTCCGTCCGAGTATTATGAGCTAGACGCTTAAGAAATTAATAGCCTTCTTCTAAATTTGCTATATTTAGCAATTTTTCACCTTTAATATATCTTTGATAATTTTCAACAAAATAGTCTGCAATATCTCGTGCACGGCTTACACCAGAAATATGTGGTGTAATCGTAACCTAAATAAAAAAATTTCTATTATTAATTAGACAAAATTGGGTTTGATTTTAATTAATATTAATGCTCATACATCGCATTAAATTACCTGTGGTAATGACCACAATTTACTTTTTCCAGACAATGGTTCTTCTGCAAACACATCTAAAATTGCTCCCAAGATCCATTGTTGCTCAAGTGCATTTAATAAATCTGTCTCTTTAATGATAGTACCTCGACCTATATTGATAAAAATACTACCACGATTTTTACACTTTTCTAATATATTTCCATTTAATAAACCTAAAGTACTAGGTGTAGATGGTAAGACATTAATAATATAATCACAGTTTGTTAGTACTTCAGGCAAATGTTCAATTGTTCTATGTTCGTCAATATAATTTAAGCTCTCCTTAAGTGGTGTTCTTGTCATTCCCCATACGGTGGCACCAAACATTTTTATTTTTTCTGCAACTTTAAAAATGATAAATATAGTTTTATAAAGTCAAACTAGTATTCACCTGTAGTGAATAATGGTACTAATAACATACAAAGAATTCACAATATAATTACCTGTTTTTCCAATATTTCCTAATCCTAGAATACCCACAGACAAATCAGAAATAAGTTTGTAATCAGAAATATTTCCATCCGTTATCCATTTTTTATTTTCTTGATTTTGGTATTGCTGTTTTTGATTACGTTCAAAATTAAAAATATGCGCTATTACATATTCAGACATAGCTAAAGCAAGACTCTTGTCTGAGAAACGTGTAACTGTATAATTAATTTTTTTATCTCTCAGATTTGAAATTAGCGATTCGATACCAGCCCATGTTGTTTGTACCCATTTTACAGATGGCAATTTATCTGTATATGGTAAAAACAAATCACAATCAGTTACCACTATATCTGCATTTTGTAATTTTGATAATGTATCACATTTATCTGCAAAAAAAAAAAGATTTTCTCAATGAAAAATGATATTTATATTGTATAATGAAATTGATTTATATAAGAATGATGAACAGAAAAATGTCGTTTTTAAATTTATACGAATCGTAAAATATATTTGAAGAATATATTAAAAATTTAAATTGGGTGGGTTTTCCGCCAATATCTAAAACCCAAATGCGCAAATACAGTGCTCAGGAAATCGTAGTAATAGTGCGTTTTAACACGTGCTTGCTGCGAAAGATCTTTCGAGCTGAGGAAATTCGAGCTCTATGAATATGAGAAGAAGTGTATGTCAAAAGTAATACCTGGCAAAACGTCAAATATCGTTGAATTTGGAAGTTTTATTCGAAGATGGTAAGATAACCTCGGTATCACGGAAAGAATTGCAATTCTCTGCGCCATGTCGCAGGAATACGATTACGCGGGAATATGATTTAACTTCAACTAAAGTTTCTTTTAATTAAATAGAATGTTTAATGATTAACCTCCGTTATAACTGATTTCAAATAATTACAATTAATACCACAGCATTAGATTTGTTGCTTCAATGTGTTGTATCAATGCATCTAACCTAAGTTTTTGTTCAAATTGTTCATGCAATGAAAAAAATTGTTCATAGGTATTAACGCTTTCTTCGTTTTATCTTTCTTCATTAGTTTTCGTTTAGTTTTCATTAGTATCATTGTTTTATTAAATTTTTCTATTTTGTTCTCTATTTTAATATTTAATTATATTGTCTCAAGAAGTTTTGATAGTTGGAATGTCTTTTTTGTGTGTTGTTAAAGATTGAAATGCATTCAAAAGATATTTAATTGAACTAAAGCATTAATTTTAATGTCAAAATTGTAAGAAAAAAGAAATGTCGTTTAATTAATAAAAAATCAATTCTAAATTGATTTCCGTTTCTTGCACTCTGTGAGAAATTTAAAATACCTTCAAATGTGTAACGCGTGCGCAAATTAAAAACATTTAAAATACGAAACACTAATAATAATAATAATAATAATAATAATAATAATAATAATAATAATAATAATAAGAACAACAACAACAACAACAACAACAACAACAACAATAATAATAATAATAGAGACCTGTAATTAAGTTCTATTATTATTACTTATTCTTTCAACTATACTATCCAGTACGATACGTTAATCTTGCAATTATTACATTTTTTATAAAACTTAACGGAATGGAAAAAACTTGAAAGGATTGTTAAAAGGATTGTTAAAAGATACATATTTTAATTTGTAAACCTGTAACTTAATGTGTATTCATTGTATCTCCAATTTTTAACGAGAAGGTAAAAAGATCTTTTATTTATTTGCACAGAAGATACAATGATAGGTTAAGAAAGCCTCAAAAAATTTCTACGCCATCGGATAATTCTATCACGTAGCATATATTTAAAAAAATTACCAAAGTGTATGTACAATACGTTCAGTTCGAACGTTTAAGCTGAAATATGTGTAAAAGATTCGATTAATTTCCGACGAACAATGGGTAGTGTGAACGAGGCTTTTAACGAAGAAATACGCGAAGCGTCCAATAAACGTTCGTGAGTTGACCGGTGGCGGTAGCAAGCCGATTCCCGCGCGGCGCACGTCGCATCGCGGAACTGCTCGAGCTGAACGTGTTAAATGGCTGTGCGTCGGCCATGATGGCTTTGAGCAGGGACCGTGTCACGCAAACATGTTTTCGAAGTGATATATCTCGTTTGGTGACTGAGTGACCGTGTTCCAGCGCGATGGCCGGAGAACGATGAGGCCCTGAGCGCTCTCTGTGCCGGGTATTACGGCCGCAGGGCCCCTAACCAGGCCCAGTCAGGTTCACGTTCCTTAAGTCCGAGGCCCGAGCCGACCCGACTGGCCTCACGGTTCGACACCAGCCAACTCGGTTGTCAACACGCGAGCCAGCCGCCTCAGGATGAGCAAGCTGTCGTTCAGGGCCCGTGCCCTGGACGCTTCCAAGCCCATGCCGATTTATATGGCTGAGGAACTGCCGGATCTGCCAGATTACTCGGCCATTAATCGTGCTGTGCCCCAAATGCCCAGCGGCATGGAAAAGGAGGAGGAATGTGTAAGTCGAACGTTCAGCCTTCTTCCAGCATGTTTTCCCTGTCCGCCATCTTACTTTCAGCCACGTCTTCGTAAACAACCGGCAGATGGCATCTCGTTTACCATTATTATGCTCAGAAATTCTTTATTTTTTATTCTTAAACATAATTAACTACGATTTTTTATACGTTATTATTGTTCTTCGCATTTTCGTATACCTTGTTACATCATTATTGACAGTTGTCAGTCCTGTATATCAATGTAGTCATGGAATTGAAATGGATGTTTTAACGTTGCTGTTTCAACGTATGAGAAATTTTCATGTTATAATTTTTCCAATCGTTGTATTTTCTTTGTAGCATGTCTCTTTACAATGTAATTCTTAATAATTGTTTCTTTTTGTTCTTTTTGTTTTAAAAATATATAAACAATAAACAATCAATGGCACAGCATAGTTGTCATTATGTATAGCGATGGCATTTTATTGTAACAATGCTAATAACATGTATTTATTGATATGTAGTACTATTTTCATATTATTTATGTACTTTAAAGATGTCATTTCCACAATTTTCCTGTTTTGTTCTTATTTTATCAATAAAAATATCTATATTTAATATGTTTGATATTTCATCTCAGTTAAAACATGTTTAGATGTTATATTACAAATATACTGTCAATAATGTAATATCTCGATTTTAATGTAATTCTCGAATAGCATGTGAAAAATGAGAAGAAAGAAGAGAATCTCTTATTTCTTATAGCATATGAAAAAGTAAAAATTTAAATAATTTCATATTTTATGAAGTCTTATATTTATTGTAATAAATATTTATCTAGGAACATCACTTGCAAAGAGCAATATGCACGGGTCTAATCATTCCTACCCCTGAAGTAACTGATTTAACAGATGTGGAAGCTTATGACAAGATTTATCCAGCTGACTATAAGCTACCTCGTCAACTTATACACATGCAACGTAAGAGAACATGACAATCTTTAATAATCAATATCTTATTCTTTATATAACAGATTTAATAATTATATACCTTTTTTTTAAAGCTTTTGCAATGGAACAAGATATTCCAGACTATGATATGGATTCAGAAGATGAAAAATGGGTTGCAGTACAAAGTCGTAAAATGGACCTGACTCCTCTCCAATTTGAAGAAATGATGGATCGTTTGGAGAAAAGTTCAGGACAAACTGTAGTCACTCTCAATGAAGCTAAAGCACTTCTGAAAGAGGATGATGATTTAATTATTGCTGTGTTTGATTACTGGTTGAATAAACGTCTTAAAACAGTAAGTTTTTATACGTTATAATTTTTTTATACGTTTTTTTATATATTACAATTACAGTGATATATATAATACAATTGTTGATAAAACTTTTATTAACATTACTATATATTTTTTCTGTCTCAGCAACATCCTCTTCTATTAACGGTAAAAACAGAACATCGGTTTGGTTCAGCTGCCAATAATCCTTATTTAGCGTTTAGACGTAGAACGGAAAAAATGCAAACACGTAAAAATCGTAAAAATGACGAAACTAGTTACGAAAAAATGTTGAAGCTCCGTAGGGATCTTAGTAGAGCAGTTACTCTTCTCGAAATGGTTAAAAGGAGAGAAAAAACTAAGCGAGAACATTTACATCTTACAATTGAAGTATATGAAAAAAGGTGTGAACATGATCTTCCAAACTTTTTATATTTTCTATGAAATTAGATTTCGAACTTTATATAGTGTGTAATTGGTAATACAACAGTGTAGGGGATGATTTTACGTGAAAAGATAGATCAAAAAGAAAAAATACATTTTTTTCATCTGAAGCTTCGTTTTCGAGAAAATTTATCAAGTATACTCTTGAATTTGACTACATCTAAAAATTAGTAAAAAATGTAGAATAAAATTTAAGACCTCGTTTTCAAGAAAACAAAATTCGAACGTATTAAGAATTGGCTTAATGTTTAATACATTTTCAAATTTAACTTTCTCAAAAACGAAGCGTCTTATGAAAAAATTGTATTCTACATTTTTGACTTATTTTCGCATAATCTCTTTCCGATTATTCAATCTTGTCTAGTTTAGAATGAGTAAAATTCAAGTATCTTTAAAAGATTTCCAAGTTCGTTTTTCTCGAAAACGAAGCGTTAAATAAAAAAATTTTATTCTTTCTTTTCGACTTAGCTTTTTACGTAGAATCATCTGTAAACAATTGTGCTAATTGTGCTAAAACTAATTACGGGACAGCCTGTATAATTAAAAAACTGCACAGGTATCAGGCACAAGACTTTAATGGACAAATACTGGCAGAAGTATCAGCGTTAAAAACACCGAGACCTGCTTTCGCGCCACTATTTACAAATCAGTTTGGTGTTCATCAAAACTGGGCAAATAAAGTTTGTAGTAAAGTAAGTATTTTTTATAGTTTTCATACTTTTTTGATAATAAGATATAAATTTTACTAATGATGATATATTACTGTTTCTTTCAGGACGATGTGGTACCCAGGAAAGAAAAAAGACAATATAAGAAACGGAAACATAAAACTGATAGCAGGGGAGGGAATTTGGAAGATAATGGTGTACGGGGTGGAACAGGTAGTGGAGGTGGTCGAGGAAGTCGGCCTGGTGTCCTTGGAAGCGGGCTGGACCCGCTACTAAGTTCAGACGAAGATAGCTCACTTCCATCTCATTCACATCCCCAACCATCTGTTCCATCGGATCGCGATGACGAAGACACCGCTGATGAGGGTCAATTCACTTTCCGACGAAATAGAAATAGCACTTATCTACCAGTAAGTGCTGTTGAGTTCTCACATGTTTTTATTTTCTATGTACGATTTCTGATAGAAACAGATGTAAACCGAATATCATGTGGATTAAGGAACAACAGGACTGTTGTTCAATTTTACACAAGCTGTTGTTAATCATGGGTGTTACTGAAAATTATCACGAATCATTTTGTGAAAATAGTGTTAGTGGTAAAGTGTTAGTGTTAGTGTTAGTGTTAAAGTTCTTTTTTTCAGGATTGTAGATATAGAGCTTTTCTCTTTGCAGCCTGTATCAGGTGGATTTGGAAATTGGCCTTGGTGTGATAAAAGCGAAGGGGGCTTGGCTGATAAGAAGTATAGGTTTGCATTGACTAGCATCAGCAAGCCAGTACCAAAATGTATTGGTTTTGCACGACGACGAATTGGTCGAGGTGGCAGGTATGATATAACATTTACAAAAAGACTATGTAAAAATGATGTCTTTTACATCATTTAATGTTGTGTCCAATCTCAGAGTAATATTGGACCGCTGTTCCACCGATATGGATGATATGTGGTCTTCTCTAGACTTCACAATACATCAACCAAAACGAGAACCAGTGGAGTCTGATACAACTGCCACGTCAATAACTCCTATCAAAAAGGAGTGGTATGTTGACTAACAATGCAGAATTTCAATTTTACAGTAAATAAATTGATTTATTAATTTATTTGTTACACAGGTTACACTTTCGACCAAAGACTCCACCTCTGTCAGTGCATAGTCCAAGTGAAGAAAGTAGTGATACGGACTCAGATATAGAGCCAACATTGATTCCATCGAAACCGCTTCCATACCCGTTCCCACCTGAAGCAACATCTATCTGTGTGGAAATAGAGCCTGAACGAGTGGGGGATGAACCACCTTTTACATCAGAATTCAATATCGCTGATTATTTCTCGGTGGATACTCTGTCGGACTTTGATCTTGCTGTGGCGAGTATCACTAGTAGTGCGTGTGTTAGTGGACTATCGGATAATAACTCTGATGATACACGGACAAACGAAGTGGGCAGTTCACATTTCGTTGTGAAGCCGCTACCTAGCAGTCTTTTTGCACAACCTGTAACACAACAGAGTCGGCCTCAGTGCAGTGGTAGTGGTTTTAGTGTTGTAAATACTTCTACAAGCTCTACAATCCCGTCGTCTTTCTCGTGTATAACCAACCAACCCACAACGTCGAGTGTAGTATCTACGCAATGCGCAAGTGCTGCTACTGAAACACAGTCTAAACAGCAACAACACAGACAATTACCAAACAACAGCAGTCCTGTTTCCATTCTATCTAAGTCCTTGACTAGTCCAACGAATAATAGGAATGGCGGCAGCTGTGGCAGTGGTAGTGCTGGAGTCAGAGTGTTTAGTGCAAGTACCACAACCAGTGGAACAATTACAAACTTTGGCAATGGACATCAAAATGGCCCGTTGCCTCATATAAATAACTCTAATAATCTTTCAAATAGCACTCACGTGAATAATCAGTCAACGATAGTTCTGCCACAAAAACATCCGCCGTCCAATCTGCTACCTGGCTTGATCGCACAGAGCAAATTGGCGAGTCTTGCAAGGCAGCAACAACAGACGCAAAATCAGGCGCAACAAATCCCAACGTCCGGGGAAATTACGCTTAATAGTAATAGGTGAGTTTCGGTATATTCTTAATTTATTGTCTAGGAATCTAGTTTTGTAGACTATTTTCTTGGAGAGTATTTATTATCAATGATTCCGTAATTGATTATAGTGAAAATTTGGATATGAAGGTGGATGGAGTGGAAAATGCGACTTGCGATGGTAAACCGCAGCAGCAACAGCTTGTACGGGCAAATAAAACAAATTCATTAGCGATGGAAGTGACATGATGCCTGCTATTGGCACCCCTGTTATTGGCGCCAATACGTCACTGGGGGCTTCGCTAACTTTACCTTGCCTATGTCTGTCTACCTTTTGGAGACTGAACATATACTACGTGCTCGTTAATACGAAAAATGGTACGGCTAGATTCGATTGCAGAAATACTCTGATCAGTTGCCTTTTACGGCGATGACGGAATAGTGTCGATTCCATTGCAAGTACCAAATTGTTTCAAAAATATTTAGACTATAATTCATTTTTCTAAGTCGTTTGTTTCCTTGCTAATTGAACAATCACGATTACTCGACGCAATCATAGTGTTTCATTAAAACTTTATAAGAAGTATTTCATTTATTTTTGGTATATTAAATTTAGTATTAATTTGAGTTATTATGTTTTTTCAATTCTTGATATAAATATTTCAGAGAGATGTTTATAGCTACATTAAAATAACGTAATATACATATTTTCTGTTTTTTAAAATAAGAAATAGTTTTGTTCAACGCAAGGGAACTTTTATATTTGACAAAATTATAGTTTCATTTTTATTGAAAACTTGGCAGAACTCCTTTCTCATTTTTTTACTCATATGTAAAAAATGATACTGTTGGAACATGTTTAATGAAATTATTAAAATCTTACCACAAGCCTTCTCAAACACAGCATTAATTATTTTTACTATAGAAATATGATTTACGTTTGAGTATTTTTTCTTTTAAAAAGTTCAAAAATATGTTCGGTTTTCATATTTCTAAGATAAATTTGAAAGAAAATAATAACCATGACTAATATATCATAATATTGTAAAAGTTTAATTTTAAATTATATTATTTTGCAACATAAAATCTAAATTTTTGGCAAATAGTATTTCTGTGTATACATTGTGGCTGTAAATTTTATTTAAATGATATGTACTAAAAATAGAATAGACTTCTTATGAAAAATGTATAGTAAACTTTTTATAAATGTTCTTAATACATATTGTCTATTTCAATTCTTAATGAAGTCAAATTAGTTTAACTTATTGTGGATTTTGATGTTTGTTTCAATACTGTATATAAATTCAGTTAATATGTAAGAAAATATTTAACTTTCTTTATAAAGTACATAGTAATACATTAAAAGCTTTCAGGCTGTGAAATAATGAAACTATTAACAGTAATAATATTTAAATTACCATATAATAGAAAAGATTCTGATTGTTTTACGACAGAGAAATATTTCTATTTTAATAACACATTTTGAATTAGCTATAATTCAGTGTAATTATAATATATAAATATAAATCTTGATGTTGCGTTTGAGAAGCTTGTATCACGAAAATTTATATTACAAACTGACTAGTTCATGACATTATGGTTAGGGGTCGTAATATTTACCACGAACATGTAAGAATTTTCGTCTTTCATTTTAATAATTGCAAGTTGAGAATAACAATTAATGAATTTATTTGCCATACAAAATATGAAAGAATTTATCTTTTCTCCATAATGGTGTATTAAATTTATAAATTAGTTTCAAAGTAAATTGATCATTCATTTTATGCAAATAATTGGCATATGCCTGAAATAGCGTACTATTAATTTTTTAAATATTTTATAGCAAGATTTAAGTAACAGTATTTGGGAAAAATGGGTATATCTTATATGTGTATATTCATACCAGTAGAATTCTTTACAAAAAAAAAAATAAATAAATAAATAAACATATTACATAAATATTATAATAATAGCTAAGTCTATGTTTAAGCTTCAAGTAAATGATTATCAACTCCCTGCTTAAATCAAACATATAACATCGTCATCATAAAAAGATTTAGTTGTTTATCCATTTATATTTTATTGTAAACAAATAGTTTTTGGAATCTACTGGTATAACTATGTGAAAATTGAGATTGAGGTATTTTGACACTTGCTCGTATATAATCCATATACTTTGTTACGTAATTTTGCAGATAAAAAGAAGAGTTTAATTACCACTAGATAAAACCTACATGAAATAGTTATTGAATCTGTGCACATTTTGTGTGCATTATTCTCTTCCTCTTAGTCTTTCTGCATTGTCTCCCATTCCATGTAACTATGTATTCAGATATTACATTACAATATAAGCATTCAACAAAAAATAAGTTAGCAAGAAAATTGACAATATCAAGATTCTAAGATGTTTTTATTTAAAAATTGATAATATGAAATAAGCATTTGTTTTATCTAAAAAAAAAAGATTTTTAGTATAAATACACATTTCATATTTCTGTGTGGCTAATAGGAAGGATACCTGTAAAAATGATATACATTAACTGTATAATACATTAAATATATGAGTTTTAAATTGACGAAGTTCAAGAGTATCTGTCACATAATTTTTATTATTATTTAAAGAAAGTTTCATCCACATACGCAACGTTTGTTGTTTATTGCTAAATTTGTAGGCACTGATCAAGATAAATATCCTAGCCACTTGGACTGAAGATTTATAATTTAGGTGTATTACAAATGGCCATGGCAAAGTGTTTCAAATAGTCATTTATTTTCCAGACTTGAAACATAGAAATTTTTTCCATGCAATAAAAAAGTTCTTTCGCGAGCCGTAATACGAGATCAAGAGAGAAATAAAATATAATGGTGCAAATATTGCAAATTCTAGAGACTTCATGAAATCATAATAAGAAATAAACAAAAAGGATATATTGTACATATAAAAATAATTACGCTTATTGTATCTCTTACTTTTAGGTAATTAACTAAAAAATAACTGTAATTAATGTTGTTGTGGTAGGCGCACAGCGATGTGTACGAAAATTTATGAATTCGGGACGATTTTAGAGGAGGAGTAATAAAGAAATTTTATCCTGGATAGGACTTATTATTTTGTTAAGAATTTCACTCGCCTGTATATTACATAACATTTTGTGAAATCTAATTTCTGCCACATTTGTATATACTTTAGGTATCTGATTATTTTTCTCGTTTTTCTCAAATTCATCATTGAACGTGAAGTGCTTTTACATTCTCTTAATTACATATATTCAATTACAAACATTCAATTAAATTTTATTCTATATTTCTTTTATATTATTTTGTTTCCTTTCTCACATTTGTGTCTTATGTTGTTTTGCAAAATTCAGGCACAAAATGAATAAAATGTCTTCCGTCATATGATTTTGAGAAAGACGAGAAATTATGCGGAAAAATATTTCCAAGAATGTACTTGTAAAAATCATTTGTTTATTTTAGTTGGAACGCTTTAAACGAAATATAGTGGTACATGGATTTTTATATAAAATTTATTAATGTTAAAAATATTGACCCAATAGCCATTTTACAAATGAAACGTCGAAAATCTTCAAGGTTTGATCGCTCCAACCAAAGACTGAGTTCGCTTTACATTTTCTGATTTGGCAAATACGAACTTCCACGAGACCGATATCTCATTGTTTTTTAAATAATTCATCACAAATATACTCAGAAAGAGATATGGTAATTTAAATATCACGTAGTAATATTTATCAAACGTTTTATTATTCAAAGAAATTTTTGTCGAATAATTTATGTAATTAATCGATGAGATTCAAACAATTCGGTCAAAATCAACCGTGAAACTTCGTGTTTACCTAATTTGTTGCATTCGCGGAAAACAATACTGTACCATGTAAGTAGGACTAAGCCGAATCAATGCAACTATTTAGAGCGATCGAACAAGACCGATAATCGTTTCGTGTGACAAAAAAAGAAAAAAGAAAAACAAATCATTAAGAGAAGGAATGAGCTTACAAATATAATGTTCAACGTGAAGCTCTTAAAAAAGTTCTGAATGTTAAAAAAACTTTTACGATAATATCGACAGGTGTCGAAATGCGGTGTATCTATTATACGTGTATTTTATTCTGTGAATACAGTAGGACTTCTATGTCGCTGTGCGACAGGAAGATTTAATTGGAAAAACGCTCCAACCAAAGCTCCAGTTTGAACGAAAGTTTGACGAGAGTATAGAGAATTTTTCTCAAGACTGTATAGTCGGAGAACGTAAGGGGAAGATCAAATTCTATATATGTATGTAGAATGTTTGGTCTAAACAACCCTTTAATTTGTTTTTCGACACATACATCAGCTACTCTCTCGTCCCCTGATAACACCTTTCACTGAGTGCATGTATCAAATTTAATTTGATCCAAATAAAATATCATCAGATATAAATTAAGGCGTGAATTATATTTATTGCTTATAAACCGTCGAGGTCTAACAAATAAAAATTACATTCCTAAATTTATTTAGCCTCTCTTTCTCTCTCTCTCTCTATTTATCTATCTATCTATCTCTATCTATCTATCTGTCTGTCTCTTTCTATCTTTCTCTGTAATTCTAATGTGCTTACACAAGTAACTAATTTTGTAGTATATGCTTTTTGTGTATGCTAACAATAAACTTAAAATTCTTTTACCGACGGAAAGCGAAAAATATTTTGAATGGAATTACAAAAACTGTTCATACACTTATTTGTCTTTTCATATCTTCAGAAAAGTAGAGATGTTATCAGGTAGATGAGTTATTTTGAATCACATAAAAATTTAAATTCAAATATTGTTTAGCATTAATGTCTATAATAAATGTGATTAACATTTGAATCTATTAGATAATATAACTAATTAAATATGTATATGTGTATATACATTAGTGTAATGTATATATGTGTGTGTGTGTGTGTATATATATATATATACACACATTGCAATTTGACTATTAAGTGTATTCTAGTTATATAATTTCAACAAATTGGCAGAATTATAGACAAATTAATTACTACATCATTCAAATTAAAAAAAGAAAGAAATAGTTTGTCAGGCTAAAATATATGTATGTACGCGACATTTTAATAGATTGAAATCTATATTTTATTTCATTTAACTATTGTATTTATATTACAATGAATATCTTACGCATTATACGACAAAAAAATATTTGTTATGCTAACTTAAAACATATAGTAAATGATTTATTTTCGAAACTGTAGGAAGTAAAAAAGAGCAGTATACAGTTGCATTTCATTCATAATATTAACGAAAGAAACGTTCGTAATGAACAAATTTGACAAAATTTAAAGAGACAAATATTTCAATTTAAATTTGATTATGCGTGAAAAATAAATTTCTTTAGGATATTTGATCTCTTCGCTGGGAATAGTTGTAAAATAAAATTCATTTACAACAATGTTTTGTGTATATAATCCTTGCTTGAAGAACTTGGAAGAAATAGTCAGATAGATTACATTTTCTTTGCACATTTCTAAAAATGTATGTCGCATAGGTTTATTTTTTTCGTCAATATCACATTTATATCATTTACAATTATTTTTTTTAGAATTTATTATATTTCAAATGTGAAAATTTTTCTTTTTACATTTTGTAATTTATGTTTTTGCAAATCTTCAAATTCGTTTTTCATCACTGAAGGTTATATGCCAGGATTCAGGACACTCTAATAAAAATGCTTGTAAATATGGACATTGTTTTATTTAATTATATAGTTTTTATTATTATATCGATTTTAGTAAAATTATAAATTAACAAAAATTATAAATTAAATCTGTTTCTTATTAGAGGTATTTTGGTCTGTAGAACTTTGTATTTAAATATTTGTAACTCTGATTAAGTGAACTCATTGCTTGATTCTTCATTAATACTATAAATTGTACAATCATGTTTAATGTAGGTACATATATTAAATTTAAAAAGAATCGAGTAGGAAATTGCTTTTGATGGTGAAATCATACATAAACAATATGGATAAATATGACGGAAAACATTGATACTTTATTAATGTAAGTCATGATCATGTAAGTTTATTTAGTAATGTATGTACACATGTTTATGTATATGTACATGTTTTACATAAATTTTTGTATGTGATACATATGATATTTATATTCATATTAACAAATAATTTAATTTTCTAGCGCAATGCTGTTCATGAATGGGACTTTGCTTGATTCGAGGTTTCCTATGTATTATAACATATAAAAGTAGAATTCAGAAAGAAGACAGCATCATTTCTTTTTTTCTACTTTCGTCTGAAAGAAGAAACTAGTGCGTGGAAATAGAAGACTGCTATTATTCAGAACTCAGAACTTAGAACATGTGCTTTTGTAACTTATAATCATGCCTTTTTTTATATAATACGATATTCGAAAGAAATCTCGTGGAACAAAAGGTAAGAAAAGTACTATTCATTGTCACATGTTGCTACATGAATTCCGAGTAACATGTGTGTTAATCTTTATAATTGTATTAGGACTATAAAAAATAACCTATTCATTTAAAAGACTATAAAATCTTATTAATCTGTGTTAATCTTTATAATTGTATTAGGACTATAAAAAATAACCTATTCATTTAAAAGACTATAAAAAATAACCTATTTATTTAAAAAAAGGACCTGCATTTCATCTAGGGACATACTTAGCTTCTAGGATGGTACGAAAGGGGCGTGAGCTATGATATGAATATGAGTAATAACACCAGTTTAATTCTTTTCTACTTTATTGATAAAAGAAATTAATACATATAGATTTAAAATAGAGGTATTTATTAATGTTGTATTTATGAACTGGTTTAATTATTTATTAAAGCTGGTTTTTTGATATCATACTGTGTTTTTATGTATGTGAAAAGTCAATCTTTAGTAGTTAACTTGAACAATAATATTTTAAAGAATGTAATTTTATTATGAGAAAAATATAAAATAAAAAATGTCACAACAAACACGCATTGATCAATTTTATGAATTAAGCCACAAACGAAATTCTTATGTGATGAATGTTAAAAAACTTTCTAGATCAAGAAGTGAGCCTTATTCAAAGATGGTTAGTTAATATTTTCTCTTTTTTTTTTTAATTATCAATTTTTTAATTTCAATATCGTGTAAATTTTTCAAATATATTTATGTAAGGTATATTGCATTAGTTTTTTTATTTTTATAGAGAAAGAAAGGGGGAGACGAAAAACAAAATGTTTCATTGTCAGAAAGTAAAAAATGTGAATCGGATTGTACAATTATATTTAACAATCTGAATGATAATTTAGATAATACAGAAACGATTAAAAGTAATGTTCCAGCATTGAATCAAAATGAATCAAATGATTATTCAAAACAAATGTTGATGAATGATGACGACAAAAAATACAAATTATCAATGGATCGAGGAGTAAGTAAAACATCAACTGAAAATGCAAATTTTAATCCAGAAGTATCACCAGATAATATTAACATGCGATCACAAAAAATGTCAGAAAGTAAATCAAAAAGCAATAGTCACAGAATATCACCACCTATTATTAAAGACAATTCTTATATAAAAAGAACTCCAAATAAGAAACTGAGAACTCTAGATAAAAATAAATCTCCATTGAGAAATTCTAATAGTTCTTTCTCGACACCTGAAAAATCAAGTTATACTTCCACAATATCATCTGGTACTCCCAGTAAATCTCCAAGAACTATTGCAAGGAAAAAACTTTTTAATGAATATATAGATACTGATATCATTACTCAAGCTATTGAACATATGAATTTAGCAACGCAAGGTGCTTTTCCATATAACTTTGATTTAGAGAAAATATATTCCAGAAATACATTTAAGTATCAGTATAATAATACAAATAGTAAAGGTGAAATAAAGTATAAATTAAGTGATATTGATATATGTAATGACTTAGATGCAAAAGTCTTATTTACTACTATCTTCAGTGTACTTTCTAATCCTATTAATTGTACTTATTTTGAAGAATATGAATTTGATTTCATATTTTCCATAATCACTCTTCCTAAAGAAGCTCAAATGTTATTGGCAAGAATGATAAAAAGGAAAAGAAAGTGGTTTAGAAAAAGCAAAATAAATTATCCACAAATAGTGGCAGAAGTAAAAGATACTTTTGAAGTTCTTGTTTCACGATCTATTTGTTCTTTTGATATTAATGAAGAAAACTTAGATACAATACTTGAATTATTACAAGTAAATGAAATTCAGCGACTTTGTAAGAGAATGAACATTGATTCTAAAGGAAACAAAGAAAGTAATATACAAAAATTATTAATACTGTCAAATAAGAAACCTTTGTTTCCTGGTATGAAATCTCCAAAAAATAGTTTATATGATTTAATTTTGGATACATTAGATTTTTGTGTACACATAACTGATAAGACTTGGAATATTATTGACAAAATAATAACATTATTAATGCCAAATCAAGATCCCAAAAATAGCCTAACAGATACATTTCATATATTATGTGATGTTTATTTAGGAAATAAAATATATCCAAAAAATTTGAAAGAAAATTATTTTCCAATATTTTCTTCTGGATTACATTTAAAAAGGTAAATCTATTTTTTTAAAATTGGCAATAGATTTAAAAAATAAAAATACATTTTTATAATTTTTATTGTATTTGTATTTGTAGTTATGTGTCAGTTAAATCTTTATTATTTACGACGTTACAAAATATAGAGAAAAAAAATTGGGCAGAAGTACGAAAATATGGAAATTTAGCTATGAATGAGTTGCCAAATTTATTGAATCATGAGTCATTAAGGTAATTTAAATTCTGTCATTGTAATAAAAATAGTGTTCAATAATTTCAACTTTTGCAGATTAAAAAATTCTGTACTTCCTAAGCATGTTAGACGTTTTATGCTAGGATATGTATGGTTGAAAATACTTTCTAAATCTATAGATGCATTTAAAAAAGACGAAAATGAAAAGGACAATAAAAAACGAGTAGTAGAAATTTTATCATTTTTATTGGAGCAAAATTGTCACATGCATGTATACAAAGGAGATTGGTTTGCCGAATTAGCTCTCATTGAAATGCATCATCATAAAGACATAGAAGCATCTGCATCCACTATAATAAAAGCTTTAAAAACAGAAAATTTAACACAAGTGGATAAAGTAAATCTTATGGAAAGAGCAAGCAAAATTGTAAAGAAGAAAAACGGAATAAAAAAAACTACGAAACATTCTATTAATGAAATATTAGATAATCATGCTCATTATATGCCAAAATATGAAGCAGCATCTATCATTGTACATGCCATAGCAATGCCAAGGTAAATTTAATTACATGTATGTGATTACATGTATGTAATTACAATGTATTACTTTTTTTATTTTAAAATGAAATTAAATTGTTTCAGCAATGCTCCAGGCAGTAAAAGTAGTTGGTGTATAGAAAGCAATGCTAAAAGTCAAAGTTATGGATCAGTAGAAGCTGTTGCACTTTATTATTATCAGAAGCAAGGATTTCCTAATGGATTGCATTGTGAAGGTGCATTACCGAATATTCTATTTTGTACTTTGTTTTGGGAAGAATTATATGATATGCATGTTCCTGGAACATTTTCAACGCCATATGAAGAAGCTCCAAATGATTTATTTACAACAGAATTTTATAAAAATCGTAAAGAAAGAATAGATATGAAACTGCAAATTCTTCATAATTTAAATTCTGAATCATTAAGTTCTTTAATGGAGGAGAAATTCGCGTTACTTAGACAATATCAATCAATAATGTTATCAAATATAATAGAAGATAATTCACAAATGAAGGTGTGTATTTATTAATTCTATTGCTTCCGATATATTATAAAACTTTATAATTCACAATGAAATATTTAATTTATAGCAAATAGTACATTGTTTAGGAACTCAGGGTGTAATAGGGATTTGTAATCGACTTATTGATAATTTCAAACTCTGGAGAGCTGGATTTCCAGATTTAATTGTATGGAATTATGATACTAAAGAAGTAAGTATTTATTTAATAAGTAACATTAATTATAAGTAAAATGTTGAAATATAATTTTATAAATTTTCTTAGAAATATATTTTTATAAAATACATTTTTCAAATATTTTTAC
>KQ435711.1:3120554-3139765 GCA_001276565.1 Melipona quadrifasciata
TCCCGAAGCATAAAATTATAGAAGTAAAGGGTCCTCGAGATGTCCTTTCAATCAAGCAACGACTATGGTTGGAGTATCTACATCAACTTGAACTTAATACCGAAGTATGCTTAGTACAAGGTAATATCCATTTGATTTTTGAGAATTAAGGTTCTAAAGCTTCTGTTACAGTAATAGTGCAATGGTAAATTTAAATAATATATTAAATTATATAATTAAAATAATATATTATATTATTTTATTGCAGATAAATATCATGCAAGGAGTCCGCGTAAGAAATAGAAGTCTGATGATTAAATTTCATCAATGACTAAATACAGAAGTCTGAATACATTTTTTATGTATACATATACATTATTATGTTTAATATAAGCAGAAGTATTTTAAATAAGATATAGATATTTTTTTACACATGTATGGGTATATGAGTATATTTTATTTTAACTTACTCGAAATGCCTCGTAGCAGGAGTTGTTTCTAAATTAAATTCAGCGACGGGAATTCCACGTTGTGCTACTTGCGGTGCAAACATTGCTGCTGGATATACTACAGATGAAGTACCAATAACCAAGCAAACGTCACAGTTTTCAACAGCAGTATCTAATATTTTGATAAAAAGATAACGTTATTTTATTAAAAAAATATTTTATTCGAATGTTACATATATGTCAGTATTAAAATTTTAAATATATTTACTTACAAAAATACTTACAAGCTTGCTCCAGTATATATTCATCTAAATTTTCACCAAACCATACAATGTGAGGTCTTAATAGACCTTTGCAATTTTCTTTCTCACATTTAGGTAAATCTTCTCTTGGGATATCAGAAGTCATAATATTTGGGTCTGGCAACCTATTTATATTTATATTAATAATGAAATTTATAAAAAGATATGAAAAAAGATCTTACCCTTTCTCCTTTAATGCGGGACATATTGGAATATTTTTATTTACAACAACTTCGTGACAAATTGTACAACGTGTTTTATACAATGAACCATGAAGCTCCACTACATTCTTAGCTCCTGCTCTTTGATGAAGTTCATCAATATTTTGTGTCACAATCACAACATTTTTACCCTCTTCTAAATAGCGATTTTGAAAATCTGCGATTGCTTCATGACCCTATAACTCCATTTAAAGTACAAATAATTTTTAAAAGAGATATACTAATTAGAAATTAAAAATGTAATTCTTAAAATACCATATTAGGCTTAGCTTCGCTTGCCACTCTTCTACGATATTCGTAAAATTCCCAAACCAAAGAGGGGTTCGCTGCGAATGCTTCAGGAGTAGCGAGATTTTGAGCCTGGTATTTTCTCCAAAAACCACCAGCACCTCTAAATGTTGGAATACCAGATTCCGCAGAAATTCCACTACCAGTTAATATCAACACGTTCTTCGCGTTTGCGAGTACTTGTCGGAATGATTTCATAGTAGTATTCATGATTCGTGAATGTAGTTCATTTAAGGTTATTTTCCCAAATTGTGTGTATCAGCTGATTCCTATGTACATATTCAATGATGTGACATCGTTTCAGTATTCTTTCAATTTATCAATTTAAAAGTGTATAAATTTACACAAACTTCGTATAATCTTATAATCTGGCAGACTTTTCTGGGGAAGGAGAATGAAAATTATAAATATAATAAAATCATAAATTCGAAATTTTTTAGTTGTTTGAAATTATATAATTATACAAATATTACAGAAATGTTTCTCAGAAGCTTTTTTAAAAGAAAACCTAAAGTACGTTTATTTTAAGAAAATAAGTTTTTTTTTTTGCATATCGTCAAATAGTTATTCAGTGTAATAATTTTTGTAGACAATACCACGTAAAGTTGTCAATAGTTCTTTTGGAAATTATGAGATTATTATACCATGGGAAGTTTCAGAAATTAAAGAAGTGCCATTGTATATTCCTAAACCATCTTACAGTCAATCTTCAGTTCCTCGTGATGGTCCAAAACATCCGGAAATTAAAGATAAAAATCAAATACAAAGTATGAGAGACAGTTGTAGTTTTGCTAAAAAAGTATTAACTCATATTAAACAATACATAAAGGTATATAAGATGCAACAAACATAAAATTTAACTAAGAGTACCGTTTAACTTATAACTCTTATTTTAGCCTGGTGTGACTACAGATGAATTAGATGCAATAGTTCATGAAATGATTATAAGTAACGGGGCTTATCCTAGTCCGCTTAATTATAAAGGATTTCCAAAGTCAATATGCACTAGTATTAATAATGTTGCATGCCATGGAATTCCAGATAAAAGACCATTAGCAAAAGGAGATATATTAAATGTTGATGTCACAGTTAGTAAAAATAATATATAGTATTATAATGTGACGTATTACACATATGATCTTGCATTTATAAACAAAAATAATATTTTATTTCCTTTTAGGTATATTTACATGGTTATCATGGAGATTGTTCAAAAATGTTTGAAGTAGAAGAGTGTGATGACAAAGCAAAGCGATTAATAAGTGTAACGGAATTGTGCTTAAAAAATGCTATTGATATTTGTAAACCCAATGAAAATTTCTCTAGTATAGGTAAGGTTTATTGTAATCTGAATGATAAAAGGTTTTTATATTTTTTTTAATTTTTAGGTAATATTATAGAAGAAACGGCAAATAAAAATGGATATTCTATAGTACCAATATTTGCAGGACATGGCATAGGTACTTACTTTCATGGACCACCAGATATTTTTCACTTTGGTATGTTGTTCTTATGAAATAATATATAAATGTACTATTTCCATATTGTATATCTTATATTGCTATTAGCAAATAACTTTGATGGGAAAATGCTACCTGGAATGACATTTACTATTGAACCAGTTTTAAGTCAAGGTACTGAAGAAGTTAAAATTCTAGAGGATGGGTGGACAGCTGTTACAGTGGATAATGCACGAACTGCTCAATGTGAACATACTATTTTGATTACTGATATTGGCTGTGATGTATTGACTTGTTAATCTAGTAAATTTATTTTTTATTGCCTCAAATATATCTTATGATGAAAGCTCATACAATGAAAATTCATTTAACAGGATCATATTATAGATAAATATTTTTATTAGGAAAAATTTATTTATATTTATCTTTATATAATAGCAGGTCCCCAGTAACTATCTAAAGTTAATGGTCCTCGTATTTCAACACCTCCCTCTCTTGTGATTATTCCAAGTTGATACTAAAAATTGAGAAAATTGAATTTTTCTTATAGTATATAATATCAAATATATAAGAAAATATGTAAGATTCAGATATAGGATTCTAGTACAATTATGTAACTTACTTTTGGGAAAGATCGTGCATCTCTATAAAAAAGAACTTGCATCACTTTGTATAGAAGCTCAATTGCTTGATCTTTAGTCATTTCTTTGTTTTCCTCATAAGCTTTTCTTAAGATAGGTGTTGCCATATACGCACCATATCCCGTTGCTATCACTGGATCACTATAAGCTGTACCAAGTTTATCCACAGTACCCAAAAATCTATATAGAGAATTAAAAATATTATGCATATATATCAAAATAAAAAGATAAAATACTTACACTTTATCACCCTCTAAACCACCAATAATGAAGTTATTCCAAAATGGATCAAAATGTGATCTTCTATTGTACATTACTCGAGTTAACCAACAATGAAGAGCTTTTGGTTTTAAAGATAAACCATCATCTAAACATTCTTCTTCTAATCTATATAGAATAAAAAAATAAAATCATAAATAAGAGAATAAAATAAAAATCGTTATAAAATAATAATAAAACATACATTTTTCTTTCAATGTTACTTTTCAGACATTGGTAATCAGCATAATCTCCACCTGCACCCAGTATAATATTGTCATTAACTTTCATCACACGCTCAAGATTTCTGAATCTAGCCAGCGATCCATAAGATCCAAGAATATCTGCTGCTATAAGAACACCATCTTTAAATTGAATTCCAACCACGGATGTACCAGTCGTTATAGGAGCCCTGTAAAGTAATAAAACAGAATTTAGTTTGAACGAAAATAAACTCAAGGAGGTTAGTAAAATCAAAACATTTATATTAAACAATTAAATACAATATGATTCAACATTCATATGTTTTGCATCAAATCTTAATTTTATTGGATTATTGAGTGTGTAAATACTTTAATTACTTGCATATAGTTTTTAATTTTTATGAAAGTAGAGATGACATGCAATTTTCAAAAGAAACATTCTAAGGCAAAACAAATATATAACAAAGTATTTTTACTGTGATCTTTGAAATCCTCCAGCGTCAACGTGCGAAGAACCTCCAGGAAAATGATAAAAAGCACCTGGTGCCGGACCATTTTGCCAGAAAGGAGCTGGCGTATGCCAATCAGCTTTATTAAGAAGCGCCATGTTTCATATAAGTTTGAAACAGTTTGAAATGTCATTCGGTTGAAGTTTGCGTTCGAACTTGTTCCGTAAGTCGGCAAGCTTGTTCCGTAAAAACTAGTCCCTATTGATCTCTAAATTCCCCATCTAGAGACATTTAATTTCTTCAGAAATTTGTTGCCTCGATTAATCTCGAACGCAATCGAAGATCTTGAAATTTCGATTCTCGAAATTTAAAGGTTTTACCATATTTCTGAAAGTGCAAAACTGTCGAACGTGCATCAAATTACTATAATATCATTGGTAATTATTGCATTATTATGCTATATGTTATTATAATATGCAACAATAACGTAATGCTGTTCTTGTGCTGTATTTTCTAGATACTTTATTTCATATTTGTGAAATAATTGCGTAGAACTCGTTCTCGAAGGACCGTTATTCACATGTTCGTTGAAAATTTGAAATTATCACTTGTGCAGAAGAGAGTTGGTTGAAAATAAATTTTCCACTAAATGGCACAAGTGAATCAATACACAATATGCTGTGATATGCTGATGTAAATGGCGATTTTACTTTTTTTTTCTAATTATATTAAGATATTTAAGATTGAATTTTTGATAAAAAAAAAAAATACTTTCAGGGAAAGTTAAAATTATTTTTCGCATATTTTTATTTATTCAAATAGAAAATTTCTTTATTTCTATATACACAATTAATTATAATAACGTGCGATTAGTATAAACAGCGTGATATTTTGTATATTATACTTATTACAATCGGTTAGCATAAACGTAAAAATGGATAGGCATTTGAAAGGAATATTTTCGATTGAGAAAAATCAGTTTTTGAGATAAATCGAATTTTTACGAAATTTTTTTGGTGCGATTTCTTCAGCCATTACGAATTTGCTTCAAATGTAATATATGAAAGATGCTAATGTTATTAAAATAAAACTATAAGAGGATCTCGCAATGGAAGATGAGTTATTGCCTTTGTCATCGTCATTGTTACCATTGTTATTGTCAACATCGTTGTTTCCATCGTTGTTATTATCACTTTGAGATAGAACCACGTTGATCGATCTTAGTAAAGGATATGTAGTTTCAGTTCTATCTAGAGAGTCTTTCAAAGATGCGCACTTTCCATGAAAATCGTCGGTATCGATACTCCATGTCATTATACCAGCTAAATTCAAGCTCATCGCATGTTCAAACAGAAAAAGAACATAAAACTAAGGTGTATGATATCATTTGTCATCGTCATTTGTGATAGATATTAATTAACCTTCGCTTTTAAACTTCTTGGATTATCATATACTATGACGTGATCATTATCAACTGCATAGGGAGTATCGCTGTTATCATCCCAACCAGTTATCCAATTGTTTGTACGACTCACTAATTCTTCACAAATCTAAAATCATATATATTATCATTTTATTAGAAATAGAAAGAAACAAGTACTTTCTTATTAGTGGATTTAACGTATCTGATTTAACAAAAGTGAGACGCACTTCATTGTATCCCATAAAACCTTTTTCGCCAGTATAAGGACCCTTGAATCCTTCTGAAGTGGCTGGTCGATTAATTGGACTTTCTTGAGAGGAATTTAATTTGCTCGTTAATATAAATGTTCTTCCATACATAGGCAAGCCTAACACTGTTTTATTCGCTGGTACACCTTTGCGTAACAAATAATTGAGTGTATCCATCTAAATGAAAATTTTATTTCATCCTGTATTCTATTTGTGATACTTATACTAGAGTGCAGACTTTTATCCATTTACAAGAAAGCTGCATATGCAAAAATATACATAATATATATTTAAAAATATATTAAAATATTTGTTATAATATATTTTTAGCAAATGAAAGAAATTTCTATTTAGATTTTATTTCTGCATAAAATTCTACTTATCACTCATTGTTTATTTTAACACATTACCACGCTGTGACCGTTTTCGCTTTTTAATGGCGCATTTGGAAGCACTTTTTTATCCCATACTCCATGATAATCATAACCCATTACATGAATAAAGTCGAGATATTTGGAAATTTCGGGAATATCGTATGCGGTATCGATAGTTCCTTGATTAGCACTTATAGCTGCCGTTAGCAGGTATTTCGACTTTTTGAATGCTTCTTTTAATTCCTGTTACGATACATATACATAGTTGATTTCTGGTTTAGATAAGATTATAAATTACTGTACGTTATGTTGTTCACCTTTACGAGAGCAACAAAATTTTCTCTGTCCTCCGAAATACCTCCTGATCCAGGATATTCCCAATCTAAATCGAACCCATTGAAATTATATTTTCTGCAAGTTAAAAATCATCGTTTAAATCAATTTGTTAACAAAGTGTAGTTATTAAATGATCTTAATATTTTATATTTTATACCCAAGGAAGTATATTACGCTGTTGATGAATGTACTTCTTTGTTTAGGGGATGAAACGAGATCGGAATAATTTTTACTACCCTCGTTCCATCCTCCGATTGCAAGTAGAACTTTTAGATTCGGATGTCGTTCATGAAGTTGAGTCATATTTTTGTAATTACCTAGAATGTTATTGCGGTTATAAAGCGACAGTGTCGTTCGTATGGATAATCCTTTAATCGAATAAAATTATGCATTTACCATTCTCAATGTCTAGATAAGGATCGAGGCTCCTAATGGTCCACGATGTACTGTTCAATCCCGCGAACGCATATACGAGGTGCGTGCAAAGCTCTGCAGGAATATTGGGTACTTGGAATTGTCCATTATTAGGTCTGTAAACGGCCCAGGAAGCGACATAACAAGTTACTACCTTGTTATGCTTAGACCTTAATAGAGCTTAGTGAAATAAAATATAACTTTAGTGCGCAGTTATTACAATTATTTTTGAGGGGGGGGGGGAATTAATTTTTGTCATAAATTATTTATCTTTATCATTTATATTATTTATCACTGATAAAATACGTAGATCTAAATCATGTACCAGATGTAGGATTGTTATCTATTCAATATAAGATATAAAAAGTGAAATAGTAAATCTTTGAGATAACCCACTATTAATTTATTAATTACAGGAAATTACGATTATTTTTGCTTATTTATACGTCTTTGAGGAATGAAGCTAACAAATCTAACAGACGATTGAGATTGAAAAAGACATTAGATTTCCATTGAATAAGCTACTAAACAAAAGTTAAATGTATTTTAGACATTTCTTTCTTCTCATTGTATAGTGTATCATCAAGTAATGATAATGTATTCTGCAGCCAGTTCACATAAAAGATTCTCTGTGTATAGTTTCTGATAAAACAGTAATTGCTTTAACGTGTCAATATTTTTATAGTGATATTTCTTATTGAAAAAGTGTTATCATATACTATGATACGTATATTGTATATGCATAAGTAAATTTGTATATGAATACTGTTTGAATTCAAGTTGCGCGCTAGTGATAGTGATAAGGAAATGATTTCAATTTAATACGTACTCACCTAGAATATTATTGTTATTGAAGAGTAGTATTGTAAATAGAAACAAGAAATCGCACGCCTTCATTATCGAGAACCGCTACGCGAATGTCAAGTTATTGTCCTGGTAGATAGCTTTCACTCGACTACAGTACGGTACTTTTATTCTCGTCGTGGAGGGAAAAAAGAAAAGCAGTTGCGCATGTGGCTTGAAAAAGGACGGAACTAAAACCTGTTGTAAACTCTGATATAGGAATCCTATACATGTACATAAATACTTCAACATTCTTGAACTGATATTAGGAAATATCAATAATTTACAATGATTACTAGCTTTACTTACTACTTAGTAATTAATGTTGTGGTCTTTTGTAATCAGAAATCAAATAAAAAAATTAATACCTTTTAATCATTTAATTTTTCAGAAAGTTATTTAGTGACCGTCATTTTGGCTATTAAAAAGAATTATCTTTCTTTGTGAAAATTTTAAAAATAATTGTTTGATTTTTGTTCATTTCAAAAGATTTCAAAAAATTTCATCATTTTAATATTGTTCCTAATGTTACCGATTCAATAGTGGCACAGGCGAGATACAATTTAATGCAATTATTGATAGATGGCACAACCATATCTAAAATAAGATACTATTTTAATTTCAAAAAAGATTAATCTACGAGATTAATTTGTAAATTTTTCAAATAAAGCATCACGGGTTTTAAACAAGTAGCTTTCTTCAAAAATTTTATTTGATTTATAAAATGCATGAACAAAGATTTTCTAATTTTTTTAATTACATCGACATCCTGCCTCTCATATTTCATTCCTTGCAAACTATATTAGAAATTTAGATCAAGATTGTTCTTTTTTCTTATTCCCTTTAACAATGACTATTTAATATTAACATTAGACTAAAGAGATTATAAACTGTGAAATTCAACACTTTTCTTATGATTATAAAATATCACATAAAAATTTAGTTCCAATCACAAATGCTATGAATATTGTAATTTTATTTTACACTGATTTGATAATGTTTCTTTATTATTTCAATTGGAGAAGATGGAACTTATAAGCAAATTATATGTACTTATATTCATTCTATTTTCATGATCTATAGAAATCTGTTTTGATGTTTATGATGTCATGTAGTGTATGGAATTAAAATAAATAAGAGTATGTTACTTAGTTTATACTTTTATTCACTATTACTTAGTTTCAATAAATTTATAACTTTTAATGAATAGTTGTTTTTATCTATGATAATAGTTCTGGATTGTTGATGCTAGTTTCTTTATAGATTTTTGTAATCTTATTTAGCATAACATTAAGCAGATGGAGATAAATAGTTATATAGTAATCATTACATATGATTATAATTAAGTAATGCATTTCTTATTTTCATCTTCAATAACATACATCTGCATGTTTAGACAGTCTGTTTTTATAGTTTTCAATGGAAGTAAATTCTTGTTAATCATTTCAGAAGCATCTTCATTGATGATCCATGGAAAATCTTCACAACGGGGATTTTCATTTAAAGTTACATGTGCAGTTTCGTATGTCTCAATTTCAGTAGAGAATGATGAATCTTCTGGCAACGGTTTTAAATAGGTTTCACACATGGATAGTTTCAGACAAATTGTTCTCAATGATTCTTCTGTTTTTAAATAGTATGGATCTTTTCTAAAATAAATTGAAGATTAGGCAAATAATGTAAAATTTTTCATAAATATACATACTCTGTATTGTTTGCTTGCAGTTTAGTCAGATTAAAGACAAATTTTTCAATTGGCTCTTTCTCTTTGTTATAGAATACGAGATTCACTGTTTTTAAACTATTTTCATCTTCTTTTACCAATTCCCTAATTGCATTTAATACATTTCTTATGTACTCATTGAGTTCAGGATGTTCAGACACATAAACGCATATGCTGTATATTTTCTTCTTCACAAATATTTCCTTCGGATATAAATTTCTGAAGAAGAGGATCTGGTTGAATGCTACTTCTAAAAATTCCAACAGAATGTCAGTAGCAACTATAAAAAAGAAAAAATATATCCCATTGTCTATTAACATTTTATTTCCATTTTCTAATAAATTAACAAATAATGTTTACCTATTTTATCATCAGACATATTTTAGCATGTTTATAAAACTATTGACCAATTAAGATAGATCAGAAATCCAATGTTTTGTTATGTCCCACGTCCTATGTTCTGTTTACTTGATTCTTCTTATCGTTTTCGTGTCACAACCTACCATATCGATTTAGGCAGGTTTTGCATCGCAGTGCTACTAGTAATATAGAATTAAAATCTAAATATTTTTTTCTATTATCTACTTTTGTCCTTTTTTAAAAAAAATTGTATTCACTCTTTAAAATAAAATCAACTTAATTGTTCTACAATTTTTTTTTACAAATTATAACAGTTTAAAGTATTGTATTTTTCATCAAGTGCGTGAATATTTTCGTTCTTTTTAAGAATTTCTCATGAATTTTGCATTTGATTTAGATCAGAGTTTTTATTTTTATTCATTCCCAGTTATTTCGCGTGGAACAAGCGATTACAGCGCTCCAATAGTGAAATATGCAATATACTTCTTGCGATTTTCGAATATATCGATATTTCTCACGATCGAACTTTAAGCGGGAGTAATGGCGGAAGAAAGCACGCTTCGTCTATAAAACAAAGAGTTATCCAGAAGAATCATGCAGAAAGAAGTATCATCCAAAAGTTCTGAGGTAAAAATATAAATCAAATAGTTGTTAGATTTGTGGTTGGGTTATGAATTTTTAAGATAAAACGTGCATTCTAGGCTTCAACTCAAGATAGAATTTAACCTAACAATTATATTTGTTGCTATTGTTTCATTCATTATTCCATCATTTCTATTGGTGCATTCATTATTGAAATATTAAAAATAAAAATGCACTAATTTAGAGAACCATGAATTTATTATCATAATACCTAATAAATACAATATAATTACATTACTATTTTTATAACTATACTATCAATTATAATAATGATTCCAAGTCAATTTACACGTGTACTTTCTATAGAAATATTTCTTCTTACAGTTATAAATATTAACTGTAAATATAAACGTGTTTTAATCACGTTCTACGCAATGTTTGCTAGCCATCGTCAGTTGATTTCAGGAAAATGGTACGTAAATTAGAGTATGAATGTTGTGTGCTAAACTCGAGTGTCGGAGGTGTCCCGGGACGTCCTCTCTAGTTTAGGTTGCGCCCGAGTGTATGTATGAGAATCGTGGAGAGAATGTGTTGGTGTATCTGTTCTTGTGTTACCTTTTAAATATAGGGGCCCTGGATAGGATAGGTAGCTTGCTTTCTGGTGCGAATGTGTTTAATTATAAGTAGGTAGGGCCGGACAGGTTGACATAGTCGTTGGTCGCGTGTCCAACCTGTTTCGGGAAATCTAATTTGAAAAATCGTCAGTGAAATTGGTATAAATTGAGCATGCCATTTGTTTCTGATTTTATTCTTCGATTTTTCGAATTTAGTATCGCGGTTGCGGTCGCGGGTAGGTCGCGAGTAGTTCCGAAACGAACGTTTATGTAGGTATTGCTCGAGCACGCACATGCGAGCGGAGAGCGATCACTATGATCGATGGTCGTCCATGTGCATTGAGGTCAGCTTCCGCGATTATCTTTTTATTTCACCTTTATAAGTTATTTCTTGGTTTTGCGATTAGAAAGACTCGAGCCTAGATTTAAGTTTCAGCGGGCATCGCACCCGAAGAAAAGAAGAGGCCCGGCAAACTGCCACGAAGAGGGTCACAACAAATGGCGTCTCATCCTCTGGATCATTTAAATGATTTGAAGTCATTCTCGTTATTATTTTGTCACTATGCTCTTTTAGTATTTGTAGTTGTATTTTTTCCCTTTTCCATCATCGTTTATCATCGTTTTGGGCAAATCGCGATTTTTCTTGTTAGTGTTGCGAGAGATCGATTACGGGTTGAGTTAGAGTTGCGAAATAATTTCGTGCCTGTTTATTAGCGTTGTGAGAAATTGAAAATGGTTTACATTAGAGTTGCGAGGAAATGATAATCGTGTTTGCTTTAGAGTTGCGAATTACGACACCGCGATTCTCTTTAGCAATGTTTTGATTGTGAATTTTTGAAGTTGTTTTAGAGTTATACATAGAAAAATTTATCTTAGTTCCTTAGTTATTTTAAATTAGATTACAGAGTCATTACTATTGATTAATTTTAGAGTGTTAGAATATTTGAGGTAAGTCTTTGTTTACATGTATTTTTAATAATAATTTTCATTGAATTTGGTTTTAGAATTAGTGTTGCGACATTATTTCTAGTTACTTTTATTCTTATTGTTGCGATATTGTATCCATCGCGATTTGTAATTACTTTTCATCTTGTTAGTGTTGCGATAATGAATAACCGCGTTTTCAATCATATTTCTTTAATATTTATTAATTTAATCATATTTCTGGCGCATATTTCAGTTTGCCAACTCACCGTTGTTTAAGCATAGAGTGCGCTAAAAAACTAGTTATTTGTTTACTATGTCGGTATTTCAGGTTATGGGTTACGAAATCTCGTAAGATGCTTGATGAGAAGATATTGATATACCTTGTCTGTGCAATTGTTTAAGCGTAAGGTGTGTTAAAAGAACAATGATTTTTTTTCTCTTGATCGGTATTTCAAATCCTGAAACACAAAGTTTCATTTTAATGTCCAGTCTATCCTATGTTTAATCAATGATAAAACGATAAAATTATTAGTAGTTTCTATAAAAGATTATTTCAATTTTCTATTTCCAACGTTGATAATTTTTTCTTGTTGATAATTTTTTATATTTGTGAAATCTCTGCTAATAACATTAATTTCCATATATAACATTTATCGTTCGAAAAAGATGTTTGCCTTATTTCGAATAGATAATATAGTAACTAATTTCCGAAAAAATATATGTATCAACTTAAACGCAACTTATTTGGTGATTGATTTGACGCGCGCCCAAGCTAAAGCCGATTGCATATGGCGGTCAGTGTGTATCAGAAACGGTTAGAGTGTTTTGATGATACATTTTTATCTATTCACGCATGGTGTCGATAAATATTTGAGTTTAGTGAACTCGAAAACGTGACAAGACTCGTTTACAATCAGATAATGTTGTAGAAGAAGCACAATATTTTGCAACATTCGCAGCGGCATTTTTCATAACCTCAACGGTCTGGAACGTACGGTACTTTTATGTGAGTATACAACATGCAATTTTTAATACGTGAAACGTTTTATTTGTCAAATGTTAAGTTTCAAGTTGTTATATCGTTTACGATTATTTTTATATCATTGAGTTTTCGGGATTGCATGTTTCATAAAGTTGATCGTTCCGTGTGATACTTATACTGCGTTTTATTTTTATTCTGTGCTGTTGTATTACAATTTCCTCGTAGCACAAAATAAAACATGTAATAGGTTAAATTTGAAATGTATGTACAATTTTCATTATAATTTTTTGGCAAGTTTTTTATTTACCGTAAAATTAAAGTAAAGTGCAAAGTTCCAATATGGAAATATACATTTTGATTTAATTGTGGAGATTAAAAATGTGCTATTTGTTTGTTAATATTTTAGGTAAAAATGCCGCCAACAAAAAAGACTGATTTAGACAAATTAGCATGGTCATGGGTAGAAAGCGTGGTACTAGATCAAATAGAAAGGATACACTTGGAAACTGCGTATAGAATAGGTTTAAAAACATGTAAAAATTGCAAGTAAGTTGTATGTTTATTTCAAATATTATTTATCTGGAGTAATATTCTTGTTTCAACGTTTTAAAAATAAATGATTTGTTTACAGGCGTAATTGCATAAATAATCCACAGTGTTTGACTGGACTAGGAGAAGAAAAGTACATGAAGTCCCAACCTGCAGAAGTAATGCCTTTGGAAAGTTCTCTGTCCGAGTTACGTGACCCTACCCAATACGTTGGTCTAAAAAATTTAGGTGCAACTTGTTATGTTAATAGCTTAATTCAAATGTGGTTTCATAACGAAGATATGAGGTATAATGTACTATTAATTTATCGATATTAACATTTGGGTTATTTACACACATATCTGTTATAAAATGAAATTTATTACAGGAGGATAATATACAAGTGGAATATCACAGAGGATCCGGAGGAAAGGGAAGCACTGTGTCAAGCTACGAAGAAAGGAGCACCATTTCATCCGGTGACAGCAGTAGGACAGTTGCAATATATATTTGCAATGATGCAATTTGGAAATCGCCGTCTGCTTGATCCAATGAATCTCGCGATTGCATTATCTTTGGACACTAGAACTCAGCAGGATGCACAGGAATTCTCCAAGCTACTTCTCTGCCATATCGAAGGGAAACTTCAACAAAACTCAGAACTGAAGCAGATGCTGCAGAGGCTGACCCAAGGAAAATACAGCTATATCAATTGGTGGGTTTTCTGAAGTGGAAAACAAATGAGAATTGTCCTAAACGATGATGATGCTGATGATCTTGACGATGAGAACATGGTAGGACACGTTGCTCGCTGCGGTGACTGGTGCGATCAACTGATCTGACCGAGAGACGTTAATTCTGTCTAAATAACGCGAGTTTTGTGTTTGACGCAGTTGCTCTAAATGCGGAACTGAATATCCAACCTCCACAACATTCTACGAATTGGATCTACAACTTGCAGCCACTTTGAAAGAGGCAATAGAGAAATACTTATCTGTGGAACAATTGACTGGAGCAAATCAGTATCACTGCGTTACCTGCAGTGATAAAAAGGATGCGCGCCGATTTATACGCTTGGAATCTCTTCCAGAAACATTAAACATACAATTAATGCGTTTCGTGTTTCATAGGTATTTTTATTTTATTACGTTTATATTACGCCATTAGATATATATTATGTTAATAGAATATATTACTTTGTGTCTGTTAGAGATTCTGGGCAGAAAAGAAAGTTGAATTCTTTCATACAATTTCCGGAAGATCTCGATATGTCAGAGTATGTGAGGTGTCCGCCACAAACTCATTTGTACAGTCTGGTCGCAGTTCTAAGTCATAAAGGTCCATCCGCACATTCAGGTCATTATATTGCAAATATATGCAATTCGAACGGCGAGTGGTACCAGTTTAGTGACGATAAAGTAGAAAAAATGCAGAATAAAAGAATCGAAGATGGTATTAATGGTGAGTATAAATTCTGTTACAATAAAGAAATTTATTAAAAGGATTGGATATAGTTAGACTTTTTTTATTACAGAAAATCCAAAAGTAGTAAAACGAGGACGTATACCGAAAGGATTTTTGTCTTCTAACACCGCGTACATGTTAGTTTATAAGAAGGTTACTCCAGAAAAACGAACAAATAGTACAAAGAAAAATAAATTGAAAAAATTAGACGGAGAAACTAATAGTAATAATGATGCAACATCTACAGAAAAAATATTAATTAAAGAAAAATCGGATTCGTTAAATGAAGACAACCAGAAATGTGATAAAATGTTGGTTGTATCGGATATGAATAATTCTAAACAAATATCAGGATTTGATGTGAAAGTTGAACAGGAAATGGAAACTTTGAGAGCATCTCCAAAAGATATAATGGAACATTTTGAGAAAATGGATTCGACCTTTGATGAACAAAATGATAAACATTACGAATTCGACAATAAAGAAAATAAGCTCAATACGATTTTGAAGAAACCGGTTGTAAAAATTGTGAAGTTGGATTACAAGCGGTTAAATGGTGCTGCACATAGAGCTATGAGTTGTGGGGAACGTGATTTTTACGAAGAGGTTGATATATTTAATATTTTTTTCTGTCATTTCTCTTATGGACATTCATATGGATACACATGTACGTTTGTTATCTCATAGATGGAATTCGAAAACTGGGAAGTCAGTCCAACGATGCGCGACTTAGTAAGGCAAGAAAATGTGAAATACGAATTAAGTCTATTGGCTATTCAACAAGAAAAGGTGAGCGTTAATAATAGCAGTAGATTGTGTTTAATAAGTTAGAAAGAATTCTCACTGATGGTTTTTGCAGCAAAAAGAGATTGAAGATCAAAATTTGAAGAGACAACTTGTCATAGACGTGTACAATATTATTTCGAACGTGGTTTCGTGGGACAAGTATCAATGGATTCCAAGCGATTGGTTATCAAAATGGCTCAATGGACACTTATCTATCGATGGAATACCACCAATAGATAATTCTACATTAATGTGTTCACACTATCGGCTCGATCCTTTGAAAGTGAATCGTGCAAAGTGCATGCCTGTTACAGCTGCGGATTTGCTGTATGATAAATATCGCGGAGGACCACGATTGGATGAAAATTCTTTTTGCGAAGTTTGCGTAAAACGTCGATACAAGCTGCTTCGTTTTAAGATGTCGCTTGAACGCGATCACAAGGAAATTAGTGAACTTGTTCGCAATTTCAAAGAGCCGTAGGTTTCCTATATTAATCGTAATTTGAAAGCGAATGCATCATTTTGTAAGGTAAAAATAAATTTTATTGCCATTGTGACAGATTTGAGACTAGTTATGTCGTTGGTGCTGATTCACTCAGATCATGGCGAAGACTCGCGATGGAAAAGTTTACGGATGATATGGAGCAGGAAATTGAGGATGAAGACTGTCAAGATCCAAATGGATCCCAGGAAGACAGTAAAAGCGGTACAAGTAAGGAAAGCGAAGGACTGAAGGAACCAGTAGAAGGTGAAGAGAACGAGGTTATAATCTATTTCAATGAAGATTTACTTTGTGAACACGGTTCATTGAAAACACCAGATTCGACAAGGAAAGTAGTACCCCGTGAAGCTTGGATGATACTTCGAAAATATTTTCCAGAATCCAAGGAATATCCTATCGGCGCTGCGTCATGTTCAATTTGCGAGGTATCATTTCGTATTTTAATAAGGACAAAACATTTTGATATATGTGAATATTGAAGTGTGATGTATGAATATTGTTCAGGAGAAAATGGAGAACGCTCAAAAGGCGAAAAAGGACGACAAGATAAAAGCTAAGCAGCAAAAGGACGAGTTAAATGATCTGTATCATGGCAAAAATAGGAATGAAATATTAAAGTGCGAAGATCTAGAAAAAGCATTTTACATCGTTGAGAAGGGGTTTCTGGACAGTTGGCGTTCCTTCATTCGGTACGTTTTTTAAATATTTTTAAAATAATTATGAATAATTATGAACAATATAAGATTTAAAAACGTATTTAAAATTTATATCAAATTGAATAAAAATTATATTATTGAGAGAGAATGAATAATAGCACAGGTGAAATACAGAGTAGATTATATACTTTGTAGTACTTTGTGTTACATGTTCTAAAACATTAATCTTAAAAAATTATGCGCCCCCTGTGCAATTTTCCGTAGCGGACATAGAAATTATATTCAGCTCAATCATTCGAGATGATAATGTACGAGCACGTTCAGTTGTAGGGGCTATTTCACGTTTCAAAACATCGAAGGAATTTATCTTTTAGAAGACGCGTTCAATTTATACGAGATATTTTCGAAAATTTGTTGACGAAAAGTATCATACGACAGGTTATGTAAATCTCTATGAGTTTATCCCAAAGGAAAGAATGAAAGAAGCGGGAAAGCATGGGAAAGAAAAAAATATAGAAAAAAGATAGACATAGACAAGAAGAAAAAAAGTTAATAATTCTAAATTTTCTTATTAAAAACAAACGAAATCGGTAAATTCAATTTAACGATTACAAAAGTATTTCCAATATTACGAAATTTCCGCTTAAGATATTTGTCTCGCAAAAACGATCCTCAATTTGTCACACATAACGATACGTTTGAAAGGGCTTCTATATCACGATTTTCCAAAGTCAAAGAATTCCTGAATTTTGAAAGATCAGGTATATCACTCAGAGTAAAAAGAGCAAGTAGATACGAAAACTAACTCACAGAGAAGAAGCGAGGAAAGATGAAAGAAAGAGGGAGGAAAGGAGATGGTAGGGGCGCATTAACGAGCTTTTCCTAATTATGAGAAAAAACTGGACTGTGCGATTAAGGGCTGCGTTGGTCTCTCCCCTATACTCGTGTAGACGGTGGGCCACGGGAGCAGCGTGGAAAACTAATTGAAACCGCCTAACGACCCGCCGGCAAATGATACATCAGTCTCGAGGAAACCGGCCCCGCCGTCTTAATACCGTTTCGCCTTATTCGACGATCATCGGGCACCGAGCAATTTCGTCTTTTACTCTCCCTTTTCCGGCTTTTCGCCACGATCTCTCTCCCAATCGTGTTCCCTGTGTTCGAGTTGCGCCTTCGCACGCCTAATTACCATTGGGCTTCAACGAAGATCGAGAACGCATCTGCACGAACGATTTGTCGTTGTTTGCCTTCGATGAAACGTTGCACAAACGGACAATTCGTTTCGTTGTATTTTCAACTCAACTTAAATGACTTGGAAGTTAGATCTTGTCGATCCATTCCAGTATAGTATAATAAATCTTGGTGGATATTTTAATTAATTTCGAGGCAGGTATTTTGTCTACAATTGCATCGGTATAATGTATTTGATTCAGGTATAATACAAAGTTTAAAAAATATCGATTTGATTGGGATATTTTCTAAGAGTTCCGAATAATCTGAACAAGATCTCTCTCGTGTTTTCTTCGTAACAGGGCATTGACTAGACAAAACATTATATTTTTACTAATAAAAATCGTTTTCAATTTCATCATGAATATGTTATTTATTTGTTCATTTTTATATTATTTATTAAATTAATATATTTACTTTAACACACCTATACTTTATAATTTTTTCTAGTTTTCTATATCGATAGTAGGGTGCTATAAAAGAACTCTCTTAAAATCATTCGTTCGTAATGTCAATGTTAGCCCAAACGAAATGATCTGTCTCAAAATAGGGATTAAATCTCTCTGACATTGGTGGGAAAAGAAGAAAAAAAAAAGAAAAAAAAAACGATTTTAATGTCTGTGGACGAGTGTTACGAGCGTACGGGATGATTATATGCTACCTCTTGGATACTCAAGATTGACGGATTCAAATTTGCCCGGGCTTAAGTCCAACGGGTTCCACGGTTTACGGACAGCCGGCTAAACTGGGATCAACCCTTTGCGCGGATTACAGCGTGTGTCATGTCACGCTTGATTTCGGTACAGGCCAAAGAGGGTGTGAAAACCAGGAACAAGTGGTCGTCGCTCCCTCCTCTGGCTAAGTATTTAAAATGGCAGAGGCACAAGGTGAAATCTAATTAAGCGCTTCTAAAAGGATCGTAACGTGTATCGATGCAATTAAATTTTAATGAGCCCTGATTATTAACTA
>KQ435711.1:3165458-3177540 GCA_001276565.1 Melipona quadrifasciata
GAGAGGAATGTTCGTGTGATTGACCAGGTATTCGCTCTTTGATTATTATTTTTTTCCCTTTTCTTTTTCTCTATTTCCTTTTGACGGTTCTTTGTATTTGTTCTTTTTATCCTTATTCTTATTCTTTTTTATATTATATCATTCTATATTTATATTATTCTTCTTTCTTATATTTTTCTCTTCTCTTTTGATTCAAGTTAGCGTATTTGTGAAATGTTTTTATGAATGAATAATCATAATGAAATTCATAAATTAGTTGATGAGCAAATTTATAAATTCATTCGTGCTCGAAAATCATATATAATTATTTAAATACGTAGATGTGCTGTGTACGCGCGTCTCCTTTGGTTCTCTGCGTTCCCCTCTCGCGACCAAACTCGAGGAATAATGCCAGAAGACATTAGCCACCGATTTACATAAACACCCCTCCCACGTTTGTTTCGCTGCCATCGTCGGTTGGCTTCTCTGGCAGACCCTAAACTGTCTCATTATAATTAAGAAGTATCCTGAAAATTAACCGACAGAAAAACCGGTGCTGTTGGGGAGATGAGTAGGTGGTGCCAGTCCAAATAGGCTTCTAAAAGTTTCTCGCCCTCGAGCCTCGCGATTCCTCCAAGAGAATCCTCCAAGAATTCTTTCCATTGCGAGCAAATTTCACAGCTCTACGACCTTTTTTTCTTCTCCTCTTTTTCTTTACACATGCAGAGTGATGCAGGAGTAATGCAATTCAACATTGGTGTTGGAATATAAATTGAAAAATATCGGATTGAGTCTTGCTGATGAAAACTCGTACAAGCTGCCACTCACGATCGTTCCAATCTTTTCAATTAATACTAATTGTACCAACAAAGTGATTTAAAAATTTGATTTCAAATTCTCTGTTCGTTGTCGCTTCTTCTGTTCGTTTAACTCTCAATGAAAATTTTGTATCGTTTCCTATATTAAATTGACAATTCACTGAATTATTTTCGTAGAATGATCTTCGTTTCATAACTGGTCATTTCACCGGTTGTGGTAGGAACAACCTACCACACAAGGTGCTGGTATTAATGCGTTTAGCATTGTCGTTGTAACGACAAGGATCGCAGAGATCGTCCTCCGGTTGAATCGGCCACGCGCAAGCCCACTTTGTCGAACGAGTGATCCTTGTCGTCCGACTGGCAGGCAAATTGGGTCCCGAAGATAGCACCAGGGGGATCTTGCCCAACGATGTTCAACGTCGTTGGTTACGCTGGTTTGGTAACCGTTCAAGAGACCCGCAGGCCTCTAAACATCCCATTGTCTTGTCCGTCTCTCGGTCGCCGATCGCCGAGCGATTTTTTCCTACCGACATTTGTCAAGGCTCTGCCTCGTCCGAGGAGGAATCGTCCGCCGGTTAATTTGAATTGCAAAGTCCCCCAGGGGCTGAATGGGCCGGCGTCTCGCGTCTCGGGATATCCAGCAGCCGGATCGCGGATCGCCCAGATGGAGATGTCGTTTAGGGTTAAAACCGTGATCTTTTCTACACTCGTGGTGGCTCGCGGGCTCGTGCCGCTTGATCTACATCCCCGATTGATCTTCTCGTTCTCGAACGTCTTTCTCCATTCCGATCGTGTTCCCCCGCTGTTTTTCGTTTCGCTTTTCGGAATGCCCTCTCAAGCGACTTCTCTTTCACGTTTTCAGTTTTATGTTTGCAGGAGATTTGGCAATGAGGGGTCGAAGGGACGCGAAAATTGGACAGTTTTTCGGAATGTTGTTAATGTGTGTTTTATTATTTGAAATGTAAGATGTAGATCGAGTATAAATTGCTAAATGTCTATCCTTGAAAGATCGTAACGTTGTTTCCTGCAAACATTTTACGTTACGATTTTCTATTTTTATAAATGTCAAACGAGAGAAATACAACGAAATTTTAAGTAATACCAGAGTAACTAGATAATGATATAACTGTAAAATGAGGATGAAATATTCCTCACACATGTCACGATCTCGACATATCTGCATATATTTTCCATCAGACGAGTCGTCAAACCAAGTACGTAATTCACTTGACTTAATGACCGATCGAATCACTCATCCCGTTGCTTTAAATCCCATTAACGACGACGAGATTATCCTTTCGTCGCGGAAACCTCACCCTCGCTAACGAAAAGAGGATTCTCGCTCTCCGGCAGGAGAACACACGTGAGACACAGAAACTCCAGAACAAACAGACAATTTAGCTCGTTTTAAGGGCACGCGTCCTCCACGGACAGAATTGAAGCAGGGAGCAGCGGAGCACTTGCCTCTGGTTGGCAAAAAATCGGGGGTTGCTTTCGGTGACTGATACGGCCCTGACTAACGAGCCTCGGGCCGGACGATCGTTCCGGAGACTCTTAAAGCCTTCGAAGGGGGTGGTCCTTTTCTCCCTTTCTCGCGCGCTGGTCCTTTCCTCGTCTTTCTTTCCTCGCGGAGGCACATTAGGCACCGTCCAACCTCGTATCAATCACTCGACAACCCTGGAGTCGTCGGTCGGCGTTCGGTTGACAGAACCGGAGGTGACGCGATTGAATACCACCCTCCGGGCATCTACGGCCCACCGATGACGACGATGCTTCTGGAAAACCTCGGGGGAAGGAAACGTGCCTCGTCCGGCTGCATCCGTTTAACGGACGACCGCTAACGAGCCATCCGTGGAACCGTTCGTCCCTTTATCATTATCGGTTACTTTCTCTCGAACTCTGGTTGAAGGGTTGTGCGACACGTGACGAAGATTTTGTGGGTTTTGATGGTGTTGGTGTTTGAGAATGTTTGACGCGACTCGGACAGAGATCTTTAGAGAGTTTTGGATTATTTAAGACGAGGATACATAGTCCTTGTTTCGTTGGGAATAATTGAAAAGTTACTATAATAATATATCAATTGCAAAAGTTAAACAGTTACAGTTATATGCTAATTACATTATATTATTAATCGATACAGTTATTAATAAATACAAAATTGTACATTACAATAAATGAAACAAATTTTTATTTTGTATGTTTGTAAAAATCTTGTTTAATACACATCTTGTTTAACAGTATCATTTGCATAAATAACTAAAACAAGCTTTTATCGAAATTTTGCTTCTTTGACTTTGCTAAGATTACCAAAAAATAATCTTAAAGTTTAACCTTACGTGCTTTGATGCATTACCCTCAAACACACACGATCGTAATTCCAAAAATGTAAATATCGATAAAAATCCAAAGACACACGGCTTCGAAACGATAAAACGTTCCCATCGAGTCAGGCATACATTGAATTCGCCGACAGCAGGTCGATCAGAGCTCGTCTCTCTATCCGCTCTTTCCGCTTAAGGGGTTAACGTCTCGGAAGGGTCCTCCGGCAGAGCCGCGCGCTTTTTACTCGCGCTTTGAAGCACGGCTCTCGAAATCGATTTCCGGGAACCGGGCGACTTTTCAATGCAATTAGAAGCGGCCCCGCGGAGCACCGACCGTCCCGCAGCCACGGTGTGCTCGGTTTCGATTCCTTGAACGACAGTCGTAAATATCGCTTAGGCGCCAGCCGGTGTCACAAATCAGCCTTCTGTGCGCGCTCGCTCGCTCGCAGCCAACAGCGGTTGGCTGTATCGCGCAAAACCTAGGCGAAACGGCGACGGACGCGACGGAGGAGGCCTGGCCCTCGGCTACGCGCGATGGGGGACGACCGTTCTCCGTTGGACGGGCGAAACCGAACGAACACGCAAGGACAAGGACAGAGAGGGGCCTCGAATTAATATTCGGACGGCGATTTAGATTTAGAACACGAATTTGCTGATTAGTTTCCTCGTGGTTCCGCAGTACTGTGCGGTCGGAGGACTACGCTGCACCAACCGTCCTTTCATCATAAATGCTCGAGCTTCTGGGGAGGAGAGAAGGTTTGTTCACTCTCTCTCTCTCGCTCTCTCTCTCTCTCTCTCTGGTGGTTTTCCTCGACTCGAGATTCGAACGGTCTAACGCGCCGGTGGCTGAACTTACCAGGGGTCAAACGCTTCAGGAAGGACATTTGTTAGCCTTCTCCCCCGCTGCGACAAGTGCGCCGGACACGTCTTAATATATGCATTCAACGACCGATGAACGCGACTTTGCCACTTGTCCTCTCGCGCGTTTTCGAGAATGAATTTTCAGTTAGGCGTTCCGGTTATTTTCCTCCACACCGCGCGGTCCATACGAGGAGAACGAGGATTCAGAGAGCGTTTGATCAAGAGCAATTTCTTCTGTTACTTTTATGCTTCATTTTGCTTGAATGCATACTCAAGTAGAGGAAAGAAGTGTGACCAAAAGTGAGAGATAGATTTTTTGGTTGACGAGCGAACGAGTATAAATTAGAACGTCGCAGAAAATTACTCATACCGGCATCGTTGGAAACGATAACAGTAAATTACTTGATTTTGAAATTTTGAATTCAATCCTTATTGCGGACAATATAAAGTCCATAAATTTAATTACAAATTAAATAATCATGGAATTACTTGAGAGTCAAGTGTATTCGTATCATCCCATTTATTTTCTATTAGATTAAAATACGAAAGTCTGCGAAAATTATTTCTCGCGACGAAGGGCAAAAATGAAAATAGATTCTCCGGGAATATAAGACAAAGGCCGCGTGGATGGTGGCATTAGCCACGGACAATTAAAGGGACTCATCAGTCCGCTGCGCGGAAAATAATGTCGTAAATTAAAGTGGAAGTGGACTAGGAAAGTCGAGCAGGTCAAGTTTCGAAGGGTCGAATTAGCGACATCCCGCCGGTTTCTAGCCTCGCTCCTTCTCCCTTTTCCCCCTTCGTCTTGCTCCTTCTGTTATCCTACCGGTGGTATCCCTACTTGTCTGCGCGCCACGGGGGGTCCTTTTCCAGCAGGATTAAATGGAGCGCCTAGATGACCGATGCTCGTCCTCCAGCTACGATCCTCTCGCGGTGGGATTCGAGAGGGGTGGTTAGAAAACAAGATAAAACGAGGATAAAGCTCACTTAGAACGTTCCCTCCCTTTGCAACGTGACAACGACACGGGGGTGTCCTGCGACACTGACAGCGCGGAGCCTTTGTTAATCCACAAGTCTAATCGGTCAGATCGTACTTTTCGCTCCAATCTGTCCTCCCGGTTTGTCTTTGTGTGCGCGCGCGTGTGTGCGTGTGTTTCTTGAAGGTTGGACGTTACGTGAGAAAATATTGGATCATCTTGTTCTGTTTGAACGTATTCAATTTTCATTCAACCCCCATTGATTTTATTCGGATACTGACTCGTTCGCTTTATTCGTAATTAGGTTGCAGATGTTTATCAAACTTCGTATTTTCATGAATACATTTTAAGGGAGTGGAATTTAGACAAAAGTTTGATCGATTCACTAAGTATATGTGTGCATGTACTTGTATTTTTTTCTACGATCATTAATGTATTAATATATATTTTACGTGTTATATTTTTGAAATAATTACTTGAAAGAGCAATCGCAAATGTACTACATTTTCGCAAACTAAACTTTATCATAAAATTGATAGATCTATTGTCAGAATAAAATGTTCCATCCATTTTCTGTCGAGAGAAAGACAAAATGGCCTTCACTTCTTTCACCACGTGCAATAAATAAATATTGATCGTCTTTTACAAATTTTATATTAAAAAATATTTTTCTTTTTTTATATAGATTTTGAAAAGCTCCATTCCAAATACAAAAGAAAAAAAAAACAAAACTAGCATTCCTAGGAATTAAGGGTTGTGAAAGTACACAGTGTCGTTGGAGAACGACTGCTTAAATTGGCTGAAAACCACGGTTCTCGTTTAATTAACCCGTCGATCGGGGATCCATTAGCGGCATTCAGAGGGGTCCTTTCGATTTTCTCGAAACACGTAGCGTCGTCCCGGTTGCGGAATCGGGAAGCCGCGTGTAATACCGCGCTTTTAAGCCCCGATTACACGCGCAGCCAGCTTCCAGTTGCTCTCTGCCGTGTAAGAGGATTACATTCCGACTTTGTTGTGGCGCTCGAAGACGTTCGTTAGCGAAATCGTCACGGCGACGATCTTCTCCTTCTTCGGCAGCCAAGCCGTCGTTAGAGCCACCCGGAACGCGTAACCGCTGCTCCTTGGATTCTCCAAAATCCATCTCCTCCGGGTTTTCTCCCGCTTCTGACAGACTTACTGATTTCCACTTCTTGGTCGAGCGATTAAATTTGTTTTTTCTATGTCGTTTATATATACACAGGTGCAAAACTTTGAGACGCTGTCCCTTGCACGAATAATATTTTAAAAAATGCAAGAAGTACGGACGTTAGATAGTTTCATTCATTTAAAGTCGTGTTAACGATTTACGTACAGAGTAGTTGTATGTAGAATTAAATGATTTAATAATGTAGGAAATAATAGAAGAAATAGTAGCAAAGACAAAGAAATAAATCCTCGAAAAACGAAAGTGAAGAAGAGAACTAGTGTTTGTTTGACTGAGCACTTTGTTAATTTTCAAAATGAAAAAATTAAATTCACGATATGATCAACCACAGAAACCATATTAATCCTTTATATTTTGACAATACTGAAAATTGATACTGTCTGAAACGTAATATATGAATTTACTTAGAAAAATGTGTCATGGACAATTTAATTCTGAATATAAAGGGCTAAGCTGTGTAAAGATGCAATATTTCAATCGTATAATTTCGAACATTGCTATACAATAAAGAGTGATTCTTAGCTACGTGTATCATAATTTTGCTTCCGTTTCGCGACTTTTGTCATCAAAAGATTAAACACAGGACAGTTTACAGAATGCGGAAAAATCATTATTTACTTCCTATCTCGGTGATGCAAGGGCGGAAGAACTCGAAGCATATTCGAGGGTGGACGAGGGTGACTCGCCGAGGGGTTGGGAAGCATCAATCTTTCATTCACCGGACGAATTCGATGTTATGAATGAAAGTCGTCCTAGTCTTTTAATATAATGTCGCGCCGCCTGTTCTCAGGCTTAACGTGCCTTCCATTTTGATTGAAGACCCATGAAATTTTGCCTCCGAAGTCGAATCGTGTTACTCTGATATTGGTAGGAGATTTACAAGCTTAACTTAAGTATTGGCGATATTGGGGATTTTTTTTATCTTTGATTGGAATAGTTACGTTTATTCTTTCATGTTGATTCGAATTAATCGTCTTCCTGATTAATCGTTGTATAATTATCTTTAATTAAAGGGTTTTTAACACTTGCTATTTATTTCTACGAAGTGATTCAAGGGAATATTATGATTTAATAAAACGTAATAAACAACATCAGTAGTATTATTTAAATTTTTTCTATGTTTTTATTCATTTACAAGTGTTGCATTTTGCTTCTTTCATTTATAAATTTATGTTTATGCCAATTGGAAAATAATAGTGAAAGATTGTTGCGTATGAGATTTTACGAGCATATAATATTTATTGGACGTCTATTTAAACTTTGATATGAAAAATAGACTTAAAATTAGATTTCAGTAATGTGAATTGACAAAATAATTGCAGTAATTATGAAATTATTTTACAATGGTGTGCAAATGAAACTTCTCTTTTCAATAGAGTTGTAATAATAAACGCTGAAATTTATCATTAAACATGTAACTCATAAGAAATTCATTATTCGGACATAATCATGTTTTATTCATTTTCACACGTGAAAGCTTGTCATTAGAAATGAAAACAGAGCAGCTTTTATGTGACCGACAGAGTTTAAAATAATAGCAAGGGGACATATTTTTACGTAACGCGGCGCGAAATGGGTCGAAGACAAATTAGATCGTACTCTCGCCGGGACTCTGCTGGATGCTTTTTCTTCACAAAATTCTGATTGCCCGGGGAATAATTTTCCCAGAAAGATGTTTCGAAGGGATTTGATTTTCTGGAACCAAGGTGGAAGCTCGTCGATCATCCGATTTCACGGAGCAGTATGAGTTTCCTGCAAACGTCCCGCCCAATTCTGTTTTTTTCCCCCCCTCTTTTCGCCGATTTTTACTCCCGTTTGTTTCTCTTTTTCTCTCTTTCTCTCTCTCTCTCCCTGTCCTCGGTTCTCCCTTCTTCCCTCGTCTTACTATTAAGCTGGATCTCCCTTGTTTCTGTGTCACGGCAGCTCTTCCTGCGGGACGTCCGACACGGCTGTCCGTGTGTTCTTTTGATTTATCGACCTTAATTAGTCGCTGGATTCTATGAAAATTGCTAATGCCCAGCACCACAGTCGCGGTTTCTTTGCTTCTACCTTGTACGCGTCGTCCGGTGGAATTTGCCACGATCGGTTAGGATTGTTTGTCAAAAGATTTGGATCGATTAATTTTGGCCATTTCAGGTCGAACAAATGAGAGAATTAATGGAATAGAGACACTGACGGATATATACAATACATCTTCTTTAATTATATTCATGTGCGGTTGAGTTGTTGAATTTTTTCCTGCAAATTATACAACGTTAATTCGATTAATTCGCTTGAACCCAGATGCATAGTTCTCCAGACGATTCCCTTTCGTCTTCCTACTTCAACGAAATTTCCTAATTAATTACATACGTAGTCATTTTCCTTGCTAATGGAATCTTCTTTAAAATTAAATCTAATAATCGATCGTCTGAGATTTAAGAAATCGTTTGCTCGAATACTTACTCGATCAAACAGTTGTGTGTATAGATATATTCCTTTGCGAAGACTGTAGGTATGAAATTCCTATTACACTTTAGAAAATTTTCTCATCAAGATCCATCGAATTAAAAAAACAATTCCTGTTTATTTTAATTTCGAATTAACAGCAAAATTAGAATATAGAAGAATATTTCTCGGTGAATTCTTGTTCGTTGGTCGCCTGGTCGAAAATTACCGGGTGAATCGCATCGAAGGGAACTCGAAGGAAACTTTGATTCGTCGTGCCACGGGGGATTTCGGCGCGGGCCGTTTCCGCGCGCGCGATAAAATCCAAAGGAATCGGCGCTCGCCTAGGAAACTTCTCGAGAGTTGATCCAGTCCAAGTTTTTGCCCCCCCCTCGACTCGATCCGTTTATGGTTTGACTGCCCTCGGATGGCACTTTAGGGAAATAGAGGAGGAAAGCCACCGTTAACGTTCGGCTCTATTGGCAACCGGTAGAGCCTATTGTGTATTATTAGCCAATAAAACCCACTTGCTGTTTGCCCGAGACACGCGTGAATGCCTCCCTTCGAACTCCTCTTCTGGTTTCCGAACCATTTCCATTCGCTTTGTCGCATTTCCTTTTATTTTCTCACTTGGCAACTCGCTTGCTTCCTTCCACGGTTCGAGGGTGTCGTCGTCAGTTAACCCCGTGGACGATTGTAGATCTTTTTAACACGTTGCGATCTAATATGATTGTATCGGTACATACGAAACAATAGACTTGCTCTCTGTATTTTGTTATTATCACTTTTCATTCCGTGAAATATTCTTTTTTATTTTTAATTGAAAGATCTTTAATCAACAGGTTTTGAATGTTAACGAAGAAAGAAGAAAGATTAGTACTCAATAAATGTAAGGTGGGATTCTGAAACTTAATTAAGGATTGATTTCTTATTGTAACATTGTATTATACTCGTGGTGTGTTTGCACTTGCAACGAAATTTAATTTCAACTCTGACTTTAGTTCTTTCCGATTAAGACTTTCAAATAAGAATTATACGCAGTCAGCTACGGAAGTTTACATACATCTACATACAATTTCGGATGTTTAAAACAGAAACAGAAAGATTTCGAACATTCAGAGTTGCATCATTTTAAAAATATTTTTTACACTTGTCTAAAAGAACAGGACATCTGCGGAGTACTTCAATTGATAAAAAAAATAGTTCCATAAAATATTAAAAATCCTTCGTTTACTTTAGGTATTTGATTAAATTCGCAGAACGTATATACGTAGACTGTTCAAATATTTTGCGTCAGACAGTGTTACTAGAAGAAACACAAGGCAAGATAATCGTAGCACGTCGGTAGCAAGGAGTGCAGTCGTAGATTTCGGCTCGTAGGAGAGCGTAATCGTTTCTAGGAAGGAGGAGAGGAAGGTCGATGGATACAGCTACTCCGAATGAATTCAAATGTCCACCCTTGGACCTCCAATTACGGAACGGTGCATGAGGGTGCACGATAGGATCGTTTGCTATCGAGTTTAATCGGAAATACGGCGAACCTAAGCTAATCAGGGATGCGTAGGGCTGACTGAGAATCACCGACTACCGGGGACGTCCCTTTTCCAAGTCTTTTAACCCTCTCGTCGTCGCGTTCCGCTAAATCGCCCCTCTCGAAGATCGATTGGCTGTAACTTTCTTTATTTTCAACATTTTCCTCCATTGCACGTATTTTCATCTCCGTTCGCAATTTTGACCTTTGACGTTCGATTTGACTTTACACGGGATGCATTAGATGTACTGCGTGTCGAGTTGCCCAAAGACTTTTCTTTTGAGAAGGATCGTCCAAGAGGTTTCTGCAAATTTTTTCAACAGGGTTCCTATTAAAGACTCGTGGTTCGATGGATAATTATCGATAATTATCGTTACAATTTTCTCTCGCACGTGAGTGCACAATTCATTGATAATTTCAATCAATCGCAGATGTTCTAACGCTAAACTCGCAGAGTTTACGGCTCGACACTTTCCACAAAACGAAAGGAGGGAAAAGAACGTCTCGTTCGATCCTCCGAGAATCTGGAAACTGGCTACACCTAGTTTGGGCCAGGGTCGTCGACCGTCGGCGGGTCATTGTTCGGTGGGGGTGGTGGTGGCGGCGTTGTTCTTACCGAGTGTGTTCACGTGGACGAACGCGATACCAGGATCGGGCCGGTACTCTCCGGCAATTAGGGCCGCGGTGACGGAGGGTGGTGGACATTCGAATTCATTCGAGGTCAGAGCGTTCCTCGAGGGGGTTTACCCAGCGCGCAGCCCCTTTAGCGGAAAACTGTCTGAACATGACGTAACGCTCGTGAAAGCCCGGGGCCGGATAGGAGCCTGGTTCGGCCTGGTTTTTGCGCTGTCCGGCCAGCAACAATGGCCGCTTCTTACGGCGGCTCTGGTCACCGTATATTATTAATTACTGTATTAATCTCGCCGACCGTAAGCAATCTATTATACACGAGGATAAGAGCCAACGAGAGCCGGCAGCGTCGTCAAAACCGCCCACCTCCGGCCTGCCTCGGCTGCTCCCACCCTCTTTTACCACCCCACCTCGGGATCTAGTTCCTCTTGTGACTTTGTAACTTCGTCGCTCCGGGGGCTGGTGTCGATGTAATCTGACCTACGCCGGTGTTAACGGAGGGTGGCTTCGGAAAAGGGTGTTAAAGGAATCTTGAAATTGGCCGTGGTGTGACCAAGCCGTCTCACCGGCGCTTGACGCTCTTGGGCCGAAAGGGGTGGAGTTATTAAGGGGATCGATTCCGCGAAAGTGTCGGAGGGCTGGCGCGCTAGATTCTGGACGCAGATTAGTCTCTGAATTCCTTTTCTTTCGTCGGTTTGGAGAGGATTTGTTTTCTTCTTTTTTTTAAATTGTGTTTCGCGTAAATTTTCAACCCCCGTTCTTTTGAAGTCGTCGTGTGGGAGTTGAATGGAGACTTGTTTCACCCTTCACGCGAGTATTGTGTAAGGATGATTGAATAATATTCGTAATGCAACGATATAGTCTTTACAAAAATATTATTTTTTAATTGTCTTTATTCGTCGATTTGATCAAAGTCGATGAGATGTACGCACAATATGAAATATGTTACTACATTTCTATGTAGTTATTTTATTTTGGGATTATAACTAGATTGTTTTACCAACACATTTAAATTATAATTATTTTACATTAAATTATTAAATTATTAAAATATTAGATTAAATTTCCCAATAAAATTTATATTTAACTAATTTAAATATAGTGAAGATGTCAATTTCTAAATCCTCTCAGAGATTCCTGCAGTTACGTACCAAATATAAAACCAAAAGTTCGGATACACGTTTTATACGAAATACTTATATCAATTGTAATTTCCTTGGCGTGGAGTATTTTGGTACATCATTCATAAAAAATAAACTATAATGAAATATCTGTCGCCGAGAAATATTAAACTAAATACGAAATCACAAGTATCGTAGAACTCGATTGAA
>KQ435711.1:3177622-3190887 GCA_001276565.1 Melipona quadrifasciata
TGGAGAGCCTGAAGTACGACAGGGCGACGATTTATATAAAGTGCGTGGAGGATAACGAGGACACGAAGCCGGAGAACGATTTGGAGGTGAGCGATGGAATAAAAATCCATAGATTCGATCCTCTCCGATTCAACGAACGAGAACTGTTTAGAACAGACGAAACAAAATGAGATAGAGAGAGAGAGAGAGAGAGAGAGAGAGAGAGAGAGAGAGAGAGAGAGAGTTATGAGAAGAGAGTGAATTATTCGTCCCGAGACGTAGAGACAACGGATTTTTGTTAATGGACCGACGTGCCGAGTCACCAGAGTGTCTTGGAACCGGCCCACCGGTTCAGATTGATGTCGGCCGATAAGAAGATTGGCCCCATCTCATTCGTTTCACGATAATAATCGTCATTACGTTTCCACGATCGTAGAGCAGGCCAGCTGCTCCTTTTCTTCGCCCTCGTGTTGCTTTCTTGCTCTGTTTCTCGAGCGTTGAAACAATAGTCGAGTGGCCACGAGTCCGAGGAAGATTCGCACACGATTTCATGATGTTCAAATAAATTTTTTGATTGCAGGTGGTTGCCAAGAAACCGAAGATGGAGAACACGAGGCCGTCGAGGACTAGGCGGAACTTGAAAGGGTCGCACGAACTGAAAGTCTCGTCGGAGATCACGTTGAAGGAGCTGAAACTTATGGTGAGTGTGCGTTTCATTTTTTGCAGAAAACTTGACGTGATATTCCTGTTGTCTGGATTTTAGTTGTTTACGAGGGGAAGGATTTCCAGTTTTGCGATCACGATTTTTCAACTTAATCGGAAACTTAGAAATTGATATCGAAAAACAAATTTGATAATCAGACTGCGGATTTTTATGAATTACAATGAAACATAATGAAACAAATATTCAAAGTGAGCGTGAGTATTTAATCGACGAAACAAATTTTTATTTCGCTTGTATCCTCGAAATCTTCATGAAGGATAAAAGTGGGAAATTTTCAAACTTCATTGCACGGAACGCACGTAACACATCCAAAACGAAAGTTCTATAATACTCTCAGAAACATCGTCAGAAAATCCTCAAGAATCCAATCTACGCGCCACATTTTTCTCTAAAAGAAAATCTTGGTTCGCGCGACCGAACAGATTCCTCGTTAATGGATCCATTTCGTTCGTTTCACCGAACAACTGAGCAAACAACAATCTGTCGGATTTCGACGCGTTCCACGATCGATGACAGTGATCGCGGGATAATTGAATGAAAAGCACAGCCAAGAGAAGAGAGAGAGAGAGCGAGAGTTCCTTCTTAAAATCGGACACCCTGTAAGCAGGTTGTGTTTCTTTGGTTCGCTCGCTCGGTGGACGAAAGTAGTAAAGCAGTAGTTATGGCTGGTTAGCATATGCCCGAGCCACGGCCGTGTGCTTAAACTATTAAGCGTATTTATATTGCGAGGCTGCGGCCATCTCCTTCTATACTTCAGCGAGGCCGCCGGCAAAAACCCGAAAGAGCATAAACCTCGCGCTAATAACAGGCCTTCTCGGCTTCACTCCACTTTGCTCCACTCCGGCTCCCTTCCATACCGGTGGCTGTTTAATTCTCTATTTTTCTCTTTCCTCTCTCTCTTTCTCTCTCTGCTCTCGCTACGAGACTTTTCAGTGCAATTCAGTTCGCGCGAAAGCTCGGCTCGCCTTAGAAATTATTGCTGATTGCAATTGGAGTCTCAGATATTTGGATATGTTATATTTTCATTTTATTGCTTTGAATTTTATCTGCTGTTACGTATAGCATTGTTGTTTTACGTTGTTAAAAGTAAATTTTTAAGTGTTTTTAAGGGTTTCATATTTATTAATGAAAGTTTGTAATAAATTTTAATTACTTTTACGAAACTCAATTGTAACTATAGAAGAGGAATGAATAATAGGAAAAGTAGGAAAAGTAGGAAAATTGTCCGACACGCGTGAAAATATCGATTTCAAATTTTCTTTTGACGGAACATAATAATTGTAAATTTGTTTCTGAGAGTTTCTTCAAATTTCTAGGTAACCATGAAAATGTCTTTTAAATTTGTAATTAGAGCAATGTTCGAGTGATTATAATTGAGAAATTTTTTCCTTTTTATACGTGTGTATATATATTTGTCTTTTGCGTAGATAGTGTTCATTTCTTTTTTTATTCAGTGATTTTATTTTCTTTCTCTAAGCACCTGCGCGTCTCTCTTTTTTAGCTTCTTTTAATATCCGGTTGCGAAAGATTGTTGGAGATGACCAGTCCTCTCTTCTTCATTCACTGATTGGTTGTTTTTTACAGTCCCAGCATTCTATTTTTCTTCTGGATTTTTGTCTTTCATGCAAAATCAATTATAAATGGTCTAAACATTGACGATTGGCACAAATTATTAACGATATTATAGTATATTATAACGTATCGTTTCAAGAAAAATTTAAATTTACAATTATATTTCTCTCAGATACTTAATAATGCATCAACTAGTAAAATTAATAAATTAACTAAAAGCTTGAAGAAATCAAAATATAATTAATATTTTTTTCATGCATTTCATACATTTTTTACTTGTATATTTTTATTAGGATATTTTAAATCTCCAACAAATGTATAAAAATCTGCGCTCCACTAATAATATTGTTTCATCGAGCAGATACATCTCGAAACGTTCATCATTCGAATAAAGTAATAAAAATCTGTCTCATCACGTCTTAAAGGAATATTCAATCCTCCTAGTACCTTGCAATTTTTTAAATATATCGTTTAAAACTAGAAAGCATTGTGTCCTATAAAAGTCTAAGAATCTCGGTAAAAGAGACACACTACTTTTTAGTAGAAACATTTTGTAAAAATAAGGCGTCGGTAAGAAAAACCAAAGTATTCAAATGTGCGAAAAATGTACAAAGTAAGTATTAGAAATAAGACAAATATATAGCCGATATAAAGAAGGGCAAAAAGAGACAAAATTATCAAAATTTATCACAATTTTCCCGGAAGTTTCTCGTAGGCACGCCTGTTTTATCGCGAGTACAAGGACGAATGAAAGAAGCAATCTACCCCGAGTAGCAGCCTCTCTCGGCGAGTTTGCGAATTTTTCTCGCCGAGTTTCCCAGCAAAAAGCCACGCCGACCAAAAAAGGACAAAATCGAGTTCGTCTCATTGTCAGTTTTGCCGCAATAATTCTCGCAGTCTGCCAGTAGTAAAACTCTTAAATTTAAGCCGACCTGTCCCTCGCATCCACGTTTCGTTCTTCGATTGAAAAAGAATCTCAAGTCGATCGACAAGATGCTTCGATCGAAAGGATCCTCCGACGGTTAACGATTAGACGATACCACCGGTTGGATCGTCGATTTGTCGAGGATCCGCTTTTTGACAGAAACGATAGTCGTCGGTTGGTTTTTGTCGGCTGGCAAAAATCCACGAATTTCATGGTCGGACGCAGAGCAAATCGGTGCGCTTTTACGTAATTGTCGTAACGCCGGTTGCCATCCGCAAATATTACTTTCTAGTCACATTCTGTGTTAGTAATCTGGCTTTCGGTGATCCTTGTTGTATTTCGCAACTGTGGAGTTGGAAAAATCGGCGTTATTTAGGAAAGAATGGAAAACTGGTGCATATTTTTGATCGAAAGAATAATTGTCGTTTAGAACAAGGAAGAAAGAGTTGCTTGAAATATTTGGTACTGTACAAGATCCTGTTTTTGTTTTTTTTTTTATTAGTTCAATCTATTAGGAATATTATTTAGAAAAAGACAAGAAAGAATTTTGTTCTAATAATTATTATTACGGGTAATATTTAAAGGAATAGTTTACTAGTGTCAAGAATCATGTATTATTTGAAACAGCGAAATACAACAGAAGCAATAAAATTTCATATTTTATATTATTTATCATTCTTAGTATCTGTCGTGTACAATCTACTACCGTTTATTTCCTTTTTCAAGCAATATTTTCTATTTTTCGTCATATTATTTATACAGCACGATTATGAAATGTACATATATATTCAGATCAAGTTGTCCGATTTTGTAATTGAAGTGAAATATTAAACTAAATATTGTTTTATATTTATTCCAAATATTTCAACGTATCTAAGAGAGGTAAAATAATAGTTGATAGAACAACTGGACAAATTTTTCTTTCTTTTCTATTTCGCAACCTTGTTAAACTGATCTCTATTTATCGGCCCGGTCGAGCACCTTTCGTGCTCGGAGAGGACCTTAACGAGAGAGCATCAGTTTCTTGACCCAACCAATCATTTCTCCTCTTCTCTCTGGTCATTTTTTACTTTTATTTTTCTCTCGCTTTCTTTTTTCCCCTTTGGTAAACGCTGGTATTATCCCGTAACTTTCGTCACTTTAGCTTCTCGATGGAGTTCTTTGTCAAGGTTTTCAGGTTTCAAATTAGAGACTGGAGGGATCTCTTTCAGGAGGATCTTGCAGTTCAATGTTCAAAGATCGTTCTTCGACGAATGTTCATTCGAAGAAACGTCGTTCGAAGACTGCCTATTTGAAGGTACACGATGTTTGTTCGTCAGATTCATCGGTGTGTGTGTGTGTGTGTAACGGAACTAATTTTTGGAATTTAAAATCAATTTCATAGAAGACGTTTTTGCTACGTCACCGTCAACTCAATCAGCCCGCAGAGATTTCTAGGTCTTATAAGAAACCGTTCTTTTAGAGCTGGACTTAAAGTCTTCAATGGTAGAACGCCATTCAGCTTTTCGCCCCCGAGAGTATACTCGTTTTCTGCTATTTGTTCAAACTATAAATTTCCAGTAATAGGTGAAGCTGCCTTTGATCCTTGTGTTCGTTCCTTGCGTTGATCTGATAAGTCATTCGGTGGATTGTGATTTATTATTTAGAAGAATTTGCGAAAATTGAACTCGTGCTTAAGTAACAACAATACTTTATTGTTAAACAATAAACAATGTTAAATTGATAAATAGAGAAATATCACTCTACGCGTTTTAAATTGGAATATTATTTTATCTACTTAATTCACAATATTTAGTAATTGAACGTTAATCATAAACTACAAATTGTACAATTTCCCCATCTCTTTTAATAATTTCTTTTTTAAATGAAATCCTCGACAATATCATATACGGCTTTCTCATTTTACTAATCGAACGATAATTTAAAATTCGTTCGTAATTTCCCTTTTAAAATTAAACTTTCGATTCAATATTGTTACATCTGCCTTCTATTTCATCAGTCTTCATTTTAGAATTTTTAAGTTCAAGTGGACTATAACAGTTCAATATAGTCACTTCGCTAATCGTCAGAATTTCGTGATCGAGCCAGGCTATATTAAACGGTGACAAAATGTTGCAGAGTAATTTTTCAGTTTCTCAATTGAACTTGCCCGCAGAAGATGAAAAGTCCGATTCTTAAATGCGTTCGAAGGACAATCCTAAATCTAACGTACAAATGGTTCGTTTCGCTCTTCAGCCTCGTATAAGGCCAGGATGTTTTCCATCTCTCCTCTTCGCCGCGCGTGGTTCTTCTCGCTGGTTACTCGCTCGTAAAGCGAGGCACCGGGGTTCAGCCTGGCCCTTGTTCGTACGAGCAATTGGACGAAGAGTAAACGCGAAACCACTTCTCGAACGCGGCTTCCACAAATTAAGCAATTACCCGGACGCACGCTCGAGACCGCGGTCCTTTCCTTCGGTTTCTTTTCCCTCTTCGCGGTTTCGCTTTGGAGTTTGATGCGCGGAGAACGAGATACACGCACATACACGTATGTATGTCACAAAGGCTGCTGGAATTTTCGACGTTCTTGGAATTTGTCCGCCTTCGTCGCTCATTTCCCAACAGTGGCCATTTTTATGTCCGGTATCAGGATTGATTTCAGATTCAGTTTCGTTGCAAGCAGTTTTTATTAAAATTAACAATTTTTGAAGGTTCGCGGTATTTTCCGCGATCGCTCCGATGGAATTTGGTCATTTCCTGAGCAAGATGGACAACGATTCGAGTTTCGATGTAATTATTGAACCGTTTCTTCTCTTCTTCTCAGACGATGCAAATTTGCGGTGCTGGGCCTTACGATCAACATCTGATGCTGGGCGAACACGAATTAACCGATCACAGTCAGAGTCTTGCGGCGCTTGGGATATTCCCCGGGGCACTTCTCACCTTAAAGGTAGGACTGAAAAGAACTCTCGTTCATCTGATGTATTTCGAAGAATTTTGTTACTATAATGAAATATATACTGATACTGCGATTCGATTGTAATACGAACGTCCGTAAGCTGTCACTTGAAAAAAGAAACACACGACAGAATGCTGATACCTTTCACTGTTGTTGTTTAAATTATGAGATAAAGTAGCTTTATTGTTTCAAGCTATTTTAACGATAGAATTATATTCAAAAAAATGTAATTCTTCATTCTTCTCTTTAGAACTTCGTCAAAGTCACAAATTTATTGAATCCAAAATATTTCAATTCTATTCCTAATGAGTATTAAATTACGCGTTAAATGGTTTTACGTCTGCTTATTAATTTTGATAAATGTTTGTTTTAGATTTTAAACACAATGTTTAAGCAAGATAGCACGCGCGAATGTGAGATTTTCACAAAATTAACATTCACTTCTATCCTTGGTATTTCAGCAACGCTTAAATATTTGTACTAATTTGATTAAATATTTAAAATCAATTACTATCATAACGTTCGATGATTCGTAAATGGAATATACCGTGCGTGTCTGACTGAGTAAATTTTCTACGTGGCTCGAGCACGTTCTCATCCAAAAGAAAAATAACGAGGAAAAACAATCAAGGTAAGAGAAAGAGCCTTGAATCGCTCGATCAGTCAGTTTTCTGCCAGTCACTGTCGCCTTTTAATATCGGTTTGTTTCCTTTATATTTGTGAAATTTTAACGCAGTTAACGACGACTGTCTTGCCAATGGTCACGCGGTCGTTTCGCTAATAAGACAAACCGTAGGTTCGTCTCTGTCTGTTATTTCTGGCATCGCATTCCTCGCGTGAAAGCATCCGAGCAAGACCCCTCAGGATCGTTCGACGGGGTTCAACAGGCAAAAAGGCCCGAGAGGAAGGCGAAACGCGACCGAATGTTTCCTGTTTTCGATTTACACCGATTATTTGTCTCTGGCCGGGCGTCTCGATACGAATAGTCGGTTTCTTAGTGTGTACCAACTCTACTTAATTTAGTTGTAACATTCCTGCACCCGCGAAGGAGCGAAGTTTCAGGATTTTTTGGCCACCGGGGTGTTCTTCTTTGCTCTTCTAGTTCAATTAGTTTAATCGTCACTTGCTTCGTTTGTGTTACTTACTTGTTGTCACACTCTGTCAAGTTTCCCGAGAACACAGAGGAACGGTCTTTGTCTCTCTCTTTTGTTTCTTTTCTTTATCTTACTTTTTGCTGAATATATTCAGTCTCATTTCTATTTCTCATCTAAAGATTCTAATCTTTAATTTCGTCATTTACTTTGTTATATTATCAATATTGATTTGTATTTTCTCATTTTTCTCCACCATTTTTGTACCTTTGTCTCTTTCCACTCGATTCTCAAAAAATGTTCAATTTGGTTTGGATCCAGAAGCTTCGATAACTGCACATCTTTCACACTATAAATCTCACGCAGCTTTCTTTTCTTTGCATCAGCAACATTCTAGACCAAGCATCTTTCACGTATCAGAATACTCTTGCTTTCGCCAAGATTGCAGCTAGCTTTTCCAAAGGAGACACGTTACGTCCTTTCGTATCAATTCCTTTTGCTCGCAGTTTGCATTCGAAATTTTCAAATAGTAATACTTCTAATATTTTGCGAAAGCTTTCTCAATTTCACTTCAGTTACGACTCGTGTTTGACAATTTTCATAGATTTAAACTATATGAATAATAGTAATAATAATTGAATGATCACATTACGAAGCAGAAAAATCACCGCGATACATTATTAATTCTGAATGATTAATTTTCTAACTCGCCTTTCATTTTTAACGAATGCCACATAAATTCTCACAAGGCGGGTATAAATATTCCAAACAACAATTTCGTGAAAAAGAAATATTTAACTCCCTGGTATAAAACCATTTCGAGTTCCCCGTACCTGTCGATGTTTGCGAACGTTTGATCGGTAGTTGGGGATCAATTATCGCTGTCGAAACTGACCGCTAGACTCGCGCGATTATCTGAAAAATCCGGTAAAGACACGATCTGGCGAGTCGAGTCGCAGCGTGATGGAAAGAGAGAGAGAAGGAGAGAGGAAACGGAGCGAGCGCTCCGACAAGCTCGATAAATAGATAGCAGAGCGGGTACGTAAACGCGTGGAACCGGGCATAACTCGCGGCTTAGTCAGCCGTCGCATTCGCCACGGCAGACCGTGATCGATTCCAACGTTTTTTTCCCTTTCTTTTTCTATCGTCGAGAGACTTTTTCCTGGCGAGGCAGCGGATTAACGCATTCGCTGCCTCGATTTCAAGCATCCTGAACTCCCAGTTCTTACGTGCATGCAAATTTTGTCGCTCTCCTTGTGTCGCTCAGCCCCGACAGACCGACCACTCTGTCAACTGATTAGAACGTTGGAGAGCTTGTATCGCGTTAATTTTCAGTGTTGCAACTCATGTGAACTGTCGACACGCGCGAATAGGAAATTAGAAAAGAAAATAAGAATATTATAGGATGAGAGAGAGAGAGTTGTGTTTGAATTTTGCAAGCGGATGTTGATGATTAAATTCAATTATTAATATAGAAATTTGACTTGATCAATAATTGAATTTAAGAAAGATAGGATACTTATGTTGATTTATCAAACTGTAATTATCAAGAAGAGGAAATTTGCTCCAAACTACTATTTAATATTCAATATCGAGAAGATTTAAGCTTTGTCAGTGTCTGCTATGAACGATCAGAATTCCTTAAAAATTTGGCTCCAATTTGGAAGAAATGTCACAAAAACACTCTTTGTATTTTACCTAGAAAATTCTCAAATTATTAGAATAGAATTTATAAGAAAAGTTTCCAATTTTAGGACCGGTAATTTTAATTTAATCAAAGTAATAATTTTGTTTTTGGAAAAGCCGCGTTTTTGTCAATCTACTAAATTAACTAAAGATTATTGAATACCGATTGTCGAATACCTGATTCAGATGAAAAAGTTCTGGTTTAACACTCGTGTGACATGTCACAAAATTATCTTTTCTGTTCGACGATGCCTCGTTTTTGAAGGATTTCTCCGATTTTGCAAAATTTGATAGTTGTTGGTCGTCTCGATCCTCCTGGCACGCTGTTAATTGCAGTCAGAACGATACGTTTGTGGCGGGTAAGGGCAGCGGACAGTGACAAACAGATGCAATTTAGATTTAAGATCTAGCTACCGTTTTCCTTTAAGCCGGAGACAATGGATAAGTAACGCCGGCAATGGTCCAAGATAACGGGAAGACCGCCGATTTTGCCTTGGGATTAGCCGAGAACGTCGCCTCTCGAGATTACAAGTGTTAATTGGCCTCTTACTAGACGAAGATTACCCGCGAACATTCCGCCTCGAAAAATCCTCCCTACTCGCTGGAACTTACCCCGATAACCATCCCTTCGATGCTCCAAAGCATATTCGACTCTTTTACGTTCCCGCCAGATTAGACTCGGCAGATTATCTCGACTGGTCGATTGTTTGATTATAATTTCGTTTATAATGTCATTTCAGCGAAGTTTCACTAGCGTCGATTTAATTAGCGAAAGAGCAAGTGAAATTGTGTCGATGACGTTGTTTCGTGCAAACCAACGAGTAAAATTAATATTTCATAAATCGAAGAGTTGAATTTCCTAGAAAACTAATTTACTGTTCTAAAGAATTCAATGTAAAAATTGTTCGAACGCAGAATGTTGCGGTAATATTGCTCGATTTTAAAAATCGTTTGTCACAAGAAGATGAAACTTGTCGTTACCAGATTCACTATCAATTGATCAAGAAAAATTTAATATCCAATAGGATTAAACAGGGATTACACAAGACGAAACGTTCAAGTACTTTGAAATTAGTTTTCCTGCTTCTCAACAGTAAACGACAGTTTGAGAAAATAAATGTTGGTCGCTGCAACGAACTCGCGCGAATTCGCACGAGAGATTGAGGGAAATGACAGATTCTGAAGGAAACGATGCGTCGCGCCGAGGATTCGCGATTCCGTCTGTCCGTTCGCATAACTGGCAGTTCGCACGGGCCACGCAGGATCGAAGATTCAGCCAAAAATTCGGCGGACGTGGCCGCCGTTTTTGCCGGGTCAGAAGCTGTCGCCGCCGCCGCCGTCGCCGTCGTCGCCGCCGCCGTCGCTGCTCGGCGAAAGAAAAATTCTGCCCGCTCCGTTTGGGATGCGGCACCGCCGGAATAATTCCGGCGTTCCTCGACGTTCTTTCCTTTCTCGCGGTTCGCTGATTTTACGAAAGCAACGTTCCACCGACTTCTAACGCTCCTCGCGGATCGTGTCAAACGGGAAGTTGTGCCGGGACCTGTCCTTCCTCGGACTGGTTTCGTCGATCGCGCGTTTCTGAACGACAGCGCAGAGTTCAGGACAGCGTTGGATACTCCTATTGACTATTATTACTCGATTCCTATCGGAATTTATAATTTTGTGGGCACCTGTGGGTCGAGAAAGTAGGAGGAATCAGATTTAATCAGTTCCCTGTGTTGCACGTATTCTGTGAATTTTTGCGTTTTTAAATCTGATCTGGTTGTTGCATTTGCTTGAAAATTGAGCAAGTTGGTAGATTACTCGACCTCATAGTTTGTAAGACAACAAGCAGATAGTTTTCACTTTGTTTATTTGTTAAAAATCTGTCAAGGATTTTATCCTCGTATAACGTGCATAACAAGACAGAACAAAAGTGAATGAAATGAAAGTCAGTTTATATTAAATTAAATGTGACGAATAGGGAATGAGAAGTTGGTATTAAATTATCCCAGTTGCAACAACCAAGTTAGACATAACAGTTGAGGGGTGAATTGATTCTGAATATTTTTATATCTTTTAGTTTGCGTGTAAGTGCATAAAAAATCGTCGTGTTTCGTTTCGAAATTGAAAAATGTTGAGATTACTTATTCTCTCAAATAAGTTCGACACACGTACATTTCTATTGATTTTTCTGTTTCCTTGAGATAATTCACACCTAAATACTCTTCGTCAGAGTAATTATGAAAACAAAAGAATCGATATTTGGTAGTTGCACTATTGGAAAGAAAGTCGTTGCTCGAAGTGCAGTTATCATGTATTGGTTTGAAGAAAAGTTCGATAGTTTCAGACGAAAACAAGCTTTTTAGCAATTTTAGTAATCGCAGCATCAAATGACGGATGAATGAAGGGTCTCTGTCGTGAATGCCACGTTAAAAATCATTCGGCTGACAGCAAATTCCTCGAAGATCGACGGTAGCTTCCGTCCTGGAGGCCGTAGTAAAATGAATTTCTTGCCACGATCGAGTACAAACGAAGATTGCACGGAAGAAACCCAATCAGTCCGGTGAATCATTACCGGTACAAATTAACCTGAATTCCCCGTGACGCGGATGCACCGTGGCTCGATCCGAGTTTTATCGCGAGGATTAGAGTAGCTTGCTCCCTGAAGTGTGCAGCCTTCGGCAAAAACAAATCCGGTATCCCCCGGCGTGAAATTCGTTCGTCGATCAACGTGCCTCGGCCGTCGTACCGCGATCCAACCAAGAGGGGACAATCTTCCAGCATGTCCTCGATTAAACGTAAATTGAGAATTCGATGAGACGGATAGAATTCGAAAGATGGATAATTGAAAAATGAATCGACGAAGTATTTCTAATTATTGCGACAACTAGCAACAGTCGTGAGTTTAAAAAATGCGACGTTCAACTTTTCGTCATAAAGTTAAATATCGCAGCTTACGAGTAAACTGATAAATCTAACATTGAGTTAATGTCGCGATTCGATTTTGATGCCAGAAAGTAAGAAAAATTCGAAAAGTGAGAGAAATTCAATCCAGATTTAGCGAGATGTTCCAAGTTCTAAAGACCGGACAGTCTCTTTTAATTCTAGAATGGATCAATGAAATGGCGTATGTCAGAATTATTATAGTTTCGTAGAAAAGCATTTATAACAATGAAAATGCAATTTATAGATGGTATTGAAAATTCATTGCAGATATATATTTTCTGGAAGTCAATAAAAGCACGTGAGGTTATCCAAAAATGTCATAATTGAACAGATTAAGATGGACTCAAAAATTGTGACCCCAAAGATCTCTCAATGTGAAAAACTACCTCGTCCCTTTCACCCCTTCGACTCCTTTTGATTCTAAGATCCACCAAAAATCTTCCGTTATTCGACAAAACCCTGCTTCTCGAAAAAATTTGCTCTCGTGGCGTAAAAAGGGAACTGGTCGTGCTTTTCAGTCGAATCTTCCGCGTAAGAGAAAAAAAGGTTGGGAAATTTTCCGGCACGGGATGACTGCAATTACAGCAAGGAGGTACGGTATCGAGTTGGAACACAGGCTATATCGTCCGCTGACGGTCGATGTAACGACAGTGATAAATCCTTTTAAGGAGCGTCTAGCTGCTTTTAACGGTCGACAGCACGCTGTAACGTGACCGAACAATCCGTAACCGAGGGATAATTGTTCGCAGTTACGCGGATAACCATGGACCAATCCTCTTTGCAAGAAGCTCCTCCGCAAACGGGGAATTGCTTCGTCGTAAACGTTCTCGTTCGCGAAACGCGAGAGGTTCTCGCGATCGTATTGAAATTTAGTCAGCCTAGAGATTACACATTGCCCCTCGACCTCGCGAGCTAGTCGACTCGGTGGTGGACTGCGAGAAATTGTAGCAAGCCCAGTTTGAATTGGATCGTGAAATACAGTGAAAGGTACCACTTTTCTAATATTAACATTCTTTATAATCATTTTATAATTAAATTTCCAAAAATGAGCAAATGTTAAACGAATGAAATTCATGTAATTATTAAAATGAAGTTCATTTTAATCATAAATCTCTTCCTATTCCTTGCATTTCATTGACATCTCCGATGGAAATGTTTTGTCTCGGGCAACAAATGATTTTTCCAAAACGAGATCGGGGAGTCTGTCAATCCTTTCAATTATTCCACTGTCAAAAGTCCCCGGTGATTCGAAGTTTGAAATTTCACCATGAATCATGGAAAAGTTTCCCGAGTTTTGAGAGGTATTCCTAAAACGACTTTAATCGATCTTGTTCGCCACGGAGCGGCGATCCGGCTACTGGGATAGTTTCCAGTGCATCGTATATTGAACGATCAACGACGGTAGCGACCGGCTACGGTAGCTAC
>KQ435711.1:3200431-3216161 GCA_001276565.1 Melipona quadrifasciata
GGCCGTCGTCGACGACGAAGAGGACGGTTTGCGGTATGAAAGCTGTCTTTGTATCTTGCCGGAAGCATGGATCGGTTCTTGATAGGCGACGTGTCTAAAGTGCCTCTTTCTGAATCCCTCACGCTCCCGTCTGTCTCGATTTTCTCGATTTCAGTCATCTGCGCGTGTTTTTATCTTTTTTTATAAATATTCTTTGGCTCGAATTCGTGGTATCTTTCAGGTATTTGAAATAGTTTTCAATCCTGGTGTAGATAGGTGGACCGTTTTTACTTAAAACGAACAAATGTATTGTTATTTTTGGTAGATTTTATCGTTACATCTTTGAACGTGAGTTGAAGATTTTATTTTGTTTTTTTCAATATCATCTTTTCAAACTTAATATCATTGAGTATTTAATTTTTTCTAAATCGATAGTTTATATTTTCCAAATTATTTAATTTCAAATATTTCGAGTATTATGTTTGACTTTTAAAATTGATAATTCTTACGAATCTGGAATCCAGAAACAAAATAATTTGATACACACCAACTACATCGTAGAAATATAATGAAATTGCGCAAATGAACTATAACACGCACGATAATTGCAGATTTTATCGACTGACTAGTTTATTATCCATATTAACCGCATCGTCGAGACAACTTCTGGCTCTCCGTTCCTTTCAATTTTACGGATCAGCGTTACGTAGCAGTGTATAAAATCGCCGTTTCACGAGCTGGTCGTTCGTAGAACCGAACACCTGAATCATTTTATCGGAAACCGCAATGCAGCGAGGAATCCATCAGGCTCGATCGAGATTTAGGTCGAACGACGTTGGACAACGCTGCTGCGCTGGCAGGGGACGGGGAAAAAGATACAAAAGTGATGCCGGTGTGTGCTGCTGGCCTCACCCGTTATCCAATCGAGCGGAAAACTCATCAGTCACTTCACACATAACACCTTCACGGTATCTATTCCCGTCTAAAAAGTTTCTTACTCGTCTAATCTCTGCCTTCGTAGAAGGCTCCAGCCTTCTTTTTCTCGGGGAAGGGGGGCCCGTTCGTCACGAACTAGTTGATCTCGATACCACGCTCTTAACTTACTTTACCAATCAGATTTTTCTGATTTAGATCTGTAAAGATGATCAAACGTTGAAATATTAATTAATGCAAAATTCGGTTGTTCTACGATAGAAAAAAATTGAGAAAAATACAGAAATATATAAAAAGGGACACAGTTTTTTTCAAAAAATCAAAGGCAGATGGTTTTTTTTATGCATTTACGTAAGAAAAGTTTTTATACTTTTATATAAGAACAGTAATTGGCAATTATCTCTTTGTGAATAGCTGTGAAAGTTAGTAAACGAGATATTGGATTGTCGTCTGTTCCTACTTTAACAAAACTTAAATCGTTTTATCAAACTGATTCATTCAGTTGCGAAAGCATCGATAATTGTAGGTTTTAAAAAATTATTATTTCATGAAGGCAATGAAAATCATTATTGTTCGACGATTTCATGGAAATAATTAATATTATATGTATCTATTGGATACTATACTATTATACGTATAGTATTATATAATATGTTTCCACGAGAATCTATGGACGTCGTCCGGGGACTGAAATAATTTTCCGTTCTTCGTGTCGAATTTAAAATAATAAGATCTACAAGCAAGAGAGCGGTTATCTATTTTAAGGTTATCGATACCATGATCTTTCGATAGTCGATGGCTATCACAAAATGTCTGTTGTACGTCTTTTTTATTCTTTTCCTACGCTGTGCACTTTCGTTCACACCCGTTAGACGAGAGAAGGCGAGTATAAAGACATTCGCCGCGGTGGCCAAGCCAGAAAACCGGTGGTCTTCTCTTCTTGAAAATAATTTGAATAATTACCGGCCCGGCTTTTTCATCGGGGATGCTAAACAGCTGTTGTCTACGCTTCTCCTCGTCCCGAAGCTTCCGCGAGACGGGAGACAATGCAGCACGCTCCTTAATTTTCTTAAAAGAGCTTCGTGGATCTCGCCTTCATCTTGGCTCTCCTCGTTCTCCCTCCCTCCTCCGAGGATCAGAATGACAATGCGAGTTGCTTTTTTCTTTCAAATTATTGATTAGGATTATTTCTGACGATTTTTTTAATTTAACTTTTTATCCATGTACATTCAGCCTATAAAATAACAAAAATTTATCAACCCTCAAAATGACGAAAATTCAGTTCCATAAGTGATCTTCATTGTATTAATTGCGTAAACGTAACAATTACCGTTTAGAACTACGTATCAAATCGTAGTTTCGCTGAAATTGAAATTGTCGAGTAACACCAAGAAAATCTATAGTTGCAGAAAATCTGTAATTGTACTCTTCACTGTTGAACAGGATTCTTCGATACTTAAGATTCTCGGCCGGACGATTTTGAACGTTGTTCGTTGCCAGCAATTCGCGCTTTGCGCAACGTGGTTGAAATTCAAGAATCAGGGGGGAGTGAAGGGGCGAGTTCTAATATCCGAAGGACACGTTCCATGGAGCACGTACGACTTCTATTAACGACAGGACAGCCCCCGTTTTGGCAAAACACACAGTGGGGCTGACTGGAGGCAGCGCCGAGTAATAATTCGTCGGCCGAATTAGCGCCATAAGTTTGCCGCCGCGACAGCCGCGGGGATAATATTAATCTACTTTGAATTTATACACCGTGCGGTCTTCCGCCGCGTAACTTCCTCCGTATTAAGTCCTCCGGTGGCTTTCCGCTCTCTTTCACTTCCCGACTTTCCCCGGTTTCGATCTCTCCGAACCTTCGTCGTTTTCGAGCCAACTTATTCTCGTCCCTTTTCTTTCTCCTTCTTTTATCTCGATTTCGAGATGTTTATCTTGATCTTTGGTCCCAATTTTGTCGCAGTTCGTTCCGAGTGACGTTTCAAATTTGCCGTATCAATCATATTTTCTGAGCTTGGGTCTCCCTTTCCAGCGATACTTCAGATTTGTGTATCGTGTGATGGTGTCGTAGATGTTACGAGGAATTTAATAGTATTTAGTAATTTATGTTCGATTGTCAAAATTGTGGATGTTTAATTTTTTATTTTTTCCGATTAGTAGAATTAAAAGCTCCGAAATTGCGCTCCCAATGCGCAATGATATCAGTTAAGGGTTAAATCAATGCTGTTTGCAACATAAAAGTATTTTTATTTATTGAGAGTTGTATAGTGTTTTTTTATTTTACTTGCAACGAACTGATTAACACACTGATTGACGTTATTTTACAATGATTAGAGCAAATGTAAAATATAAACAACTAAATAAAATGAGTTTATAGTAGTAATAACTTAAAACTGATTTACTCAATCAATTTTAGCAATAATCATAATTTAAAGAAATAACTAAATAATATAAATAGTTATTAATAATCATTGATATAAACAGTCAGAATTAAAAATTAAATATTTCGTTCGATAAGAGGGTGAAACAAAATTCATTAATGTATTATGTGTTTCATTTTCACCATTCGATAAAAATATCAATTGTGCAATGCTACATCAATTTAACATTATCAGTGAAAAACATTATTTAGTTTCATTCGCGCGGGTCGTCACACCAGAGCATCGGATTGCAAGGGATTAATTTAATTTTCGAACGAGTGTCTTGGAGTGTGGGGAGCAGCGAATTTATTTACTCCGCGCGCGTATTAAGACGCGGTCAGAGGGAAGGGGTGAGATTCACCCCTTCGGTGTAGCAGATAAATAACTCAAGACAGTCTGGGAATAACTTAAGACACGCATTCTTGATGAGAAGCGGCGAATTGTCCCGCAAGAAATTCACCAAATGATAAATTGTTGTATAAATGCACACTTTGTCGCACAATATATCAATAATTGTTATTATAAAGAAATAGTAATTTTATCAGTTATTATATGAAAAAGTCTTTGCACTATTTTAATATGTAAAACTATAGATAATTTTTTAGGTATTTTTTAATATTGGCCATTGGTCAATTATAAGATACTTATAAGTATCTTATCTTATAAAAGAGAAAGAAAGAAAGAAAAAACATAAACTATGGATCATTCTGGAAAATATTTTTATGATACCAACTAAAGGAATAAAAAGAGCTTAAATAAAAATCTGTTAATCCCCGTGCAGTTGGCTGAAATTTTGGAAATGGGTTCCTCTTGCGTAAAAATGAAGATTGCGAAAAGGATTTTTAACAAAATTAAAAGTGAATTCACTTTCTTCTGTAAATCTTTCACCTTGTTAAAATTACTTTATGTATTTTCACGTTCAAATTCCTGTTGAACGCAGCAGAAACATCCGCGTTCTAACTGTCGGCACGATTCCACGAATTTTCTGGCTCGGCAAGGTCCGACGCGTGGCTGATAAGGTGTCGTGGAAGGACGCGAGAGGCGTCGAGCAAAAACGTTCGTCTACCTTAACGCGGTAAACGAGGTAAATGCATTATGCACCGGCGTTACATACCGGCTTACGGGCATCATCCTCCGCGTTTCTCCGTCGAACAGGCCGCGGGAGAAAAAAGATTTACGTTAAGACCAAGCACCGCGTGGTCTTCGCCTCGCCTGTCCAAGATTAAGACATTCCCCGGCTAATAATTTTCATCCTCGGCCAACAGATATTTCGCCACTTTTCTCTTCTTCCCTCTTCTCGTTGTGCTCTTTGAGAATTTTTCAAAATAAATAAAATAAAATTCGAAGATCGAGAATACCAGAGTTTTCCTGCGGACAATAGGTGTCAGCCGAGAGGTGGAACGCGCCCGAAGGTGCGCAGCTCGAGAGCCAGCTCTGCAATTATGAGCCATACCGCGTCGGACCTCGCCTCGTAACGAACTCGCTATATTGCCGGAGCATTTCAAAACTGGCCGCGCGTTGTAGACGCTCTTTACCTGACCCCCTCGGCCCCTCCGGTTTCTTCCCCTGTTTCACCCATGCTCGGTGGGACGGGGCCCGCTGTTGGGCCTGATGAAAGAAAGAAAGAAAGTTCGGGGAACTCGCGGCTCTGCACCGTGAATTCCTGATGTTGGTGGACCTCGAATGTTCTGCCCTATCTCGCGATAGATACACCGCGGGAATTAGGAGCGGACGCTCGGTAGTTCTGATAATAATTTCGCTTTGTTGTTTCAGCAGAGTTCCTTTTTTAATTTTCTGCGACTGTCGAGATGCTTCGGTAGAGTCCGATGGGAAATTGGGATGTATTCTTTTCTTCTTGGTCTTTGTATTTCTCATTGGACCAACGATCAATTTTGAAAGAAAACGAATCAATGAACAGTGCATTCTGGAAAATATAATTAAAAAAATAGAACATTGGTACGAAATTTACCAAATATCATAAAAACCACTGCACTTCAGATATTCTAGTCGACGATAAAAGATAGGTGGTTTTTAATCTCTCGTATTAACGTCCATTTTTCCTGATTTCTCTTGGCAGAGACGTTTCTCCGGATAAAACGTGGGATTGTTTTGACTGGTGAGGATTCATCGTGAGATTATATACCGCATTTCTCTTTGCCTCTGGTCATTGACTGTTCGGCTCGGCGTGATCTAACTTGCGCTGAATCTCTGGGATTCGTTCGCTCGAAAATAAATCATATTGCAGAAGATGCCACGGCTAGCAGGAAACGGCGACCAGATGTGGGTCCGCACTTTACGAGACATGTGTGTCCAGGCACCGTCGGATGACACTTGCTATATTTAGTTCTGTGGGAAAAAGGGGTTCCGGAGACATAATTACACCTACGCGAAACTCGCACATCTATCTGAGAAATCGTCTTGCTTCGATTTAGTTCGAAACTTCTTCTCCTTTTTTTTTTTTAATTTTATTTCTTCGCCGTTGAAGGGATTCTCCTGTCTTCTTCGCATTTCGTAGGAAAGAAAGTGTAATTTTACGATCATGGATCATCAAGATTCTTTTTTTTTCGATATTCGAGGTTGTCGATCGTATTTCTCATGAATTTGATCACGTTGACGGTGTTATATTCTGTATTTAAATTTTAGAAATTTTATAATAATTTATTAGTGTCACGCAAAACATTTATTGATACCAATAAACTTATAACTTAAAATTCACACTGTCCAATTATTAAATTAAGAACCATCCGTGCGTCTGTCTATCGTTCTAGAAAAGTAGCATTGTGAAATATTAAGTACTTTTACGGAAAACTATTTTCTATTTTTTCAATTTTCAATTTGTTCGTAAATTAAGGAATAATAATTAGACACCAGGAGATTCCCCTTGTACTAGACTCTTCAGTTATTTCTGCGAATAACGCAATAAACAAAAGAAAAGTCAATTCTTTGGATTCTTGAAATTACCATGAATCTAAAAATTTAATACTGAATGTGGAACATGTTCAACATAATTATAATACGCCATACTCTTTGAACCTCCAGTAAGTAAACCAATTATATAATAATTTTATTATCGACTATAAGATTAGCTGTATCTTATAATCCAGCATGGCTCGAAGGGTTAAATGCAAATAGCACGAAACAATCCATAATTTCATAAAATGGAATTGCGTATCGTCGTTAACGATAGTCTACGTTTAGATCCCATTTCCTTAATTCTGCTCATAGAAACAAACTTATAAATCTAGAAGTGGATTTACACAACGAACCGTTCGCAATTATCCTACGAACAAACTCGATTAGAGAGATTTACTGTTGTCGTTTCTGCGCCACGTACGAGAGGCAGATAAAACAATCGTGAGATCGTTCCTCTGGAAAGGGACTTTTAAAAGAGGGAAAGGAGACGGAACGCGCGGCGGATTTTAGTGATGCACATAAAGGACACGTGTGAACAGCTGCCGACATTCGTGCGACGTTCGTCTTCCCACGCGTCTTCGTGGATCACACGTGGGATCTTCGGGTATTCCACATGGAACGCGGGCCACGTGGATCGAGATCCACATTCATTTCGCCCCGAGATGCCGTCCTGATGAATTAACAAACGGGAGCAAACATTTGTTTGCTTTGGAACGGCCGATCTCCTCTCTCGTCTGTAAACTTCCAAACCGACGATTAAACCGACCTTCTTCGATCGTACGTCGAGCCGAATTTCTCGATTTGATGCGCATTTATTTTTTATTTATTCAAAATATACGGGGAAAGTATCCTCTTACTTAACTAGCGTTAATCGAAAATCAATAAGATTGATTTTACGAACTTTCGAAAATTCGGACAGCGAAACGTTAAATTCAAGTATTGAAAATGTTGAAGATGTTGAAATTTAGGGAGAAAGGGAAAATTCAAGTTGTCAAAAATAAGTTTATGATTTATGAGATTATGATTTATTTAGTCATATTTTTTCGATCAAAGTATATTTTTATCAAGTAATTCAAACAAAAGTGGCAAAAATTGAAAACGTAACAGCTTGTTCGGATCTTTTCTATAATAATTGATTCTATGTATTAATAAATTTCTGAATATTATTATTCAGACATTTATGCGATTGACGTAAACTTCTCGTAAATATACTAAATGTACTGAAAATGTAATATATTATTACAACCATGTAATCGTAAATTTTAAGGTGTAACATTTACGAATAATTTAATGCTGATCCAACGGAAATGTTTCCATTTGATTTCTGATCTACACACCGATAGAAAACGAAGCAGACGTCACGTCAGATGTGAACAATCCCGAGTCCATCTTCCCGGAAAAGGGTTTCAAGGGTGAGTGAAAGATCGCAGAAAATTATACCGCATTTTCATAAATTCTCCTACACGATTCAGTATCTTCATGCTGGAATTCACACACCCGTGTATAATCAATTCCCATCCTGATTTACAATTCTCATCTCGACTCGTTTTGATTATTCGATATTTGTGTTGCAGCAAGCAGGAAAAGAAAAATAGAAGATTTCTAGAAATATACGTCGAATGTTCAAAAAATTGAGACAGTTTTTTTTAAAAATTATATATTTCTATTTTTTCCATACTTTTCTGAAAGTTACGCGTCTCACCGTAGAAAGAAGCACAAAATAAAATTTTCTAATCAGAGGCATTGGTTCTTGCACCGATTAGCTCGCTCTTGAGCCCTTCAATCCTCTTTTCAGACTCCAAATTAAACCAAAATTTCAATTTTGTTGACCAACAGAACCGAAACTTTCCCGAAAGTGTCTTCTTTCGCGGAAAGAAGCAGGACGGTGTCGAGTCGGAAGTCGTAAAATCGAGAGGCTCGAATTAAGGCTCGGGTTGTCGCGCGTTTGAGACACTCGGGCCGATCTCCGGGCGAAACCAATCCACTTAACTCTCAACCCCCTTAAGCGCCCGGGTGCAAAAAACGCCGTGAAGGTTTTGTTCTCGGACAAAAATCTGACAAATATGTCGCGATTTGCCGAAGAATGGAGGCGAAGTACAGTCAGCCACCCTCGAACCACCCCTGCTCGTCTTCGTTCGCTCCAAGTAGTCCCCTCTCTTCTCTGCCCTCTCCTCGTGCGTCCGTTCCTCTCCCTCCCCGGGAGAGGGTGGCGAGCAAAGGGTGACTCTTAAATTACTTAGACCGAACAAAACGTAACAAATGACGGTGAATCGGGCCACTTATGCGATATTGGCCCATCACCGGCACCCACGTATATTGATACGCCGCATTAGGGCCTACCGGAGACCCACCCCTCTTCGAACGTCTTCTTCGTTCCGCGTGATTTCTGCGCGGACGGCCAGAGCCATTCCCATTCGTTTCTCTGTTTCGTTTATTGGATCGAGCAACGAATTCTGTGTTGTTCTATTTTGAAGAAGAATGAATACAACGTTACGGAGAATATGAGGTTAGGTCATTTAAACGCAATGGAGGAAAAATTAATAAAAATTTTTGTGGCGTTGGAGATTGTTGGAATACTTCTTGGACCATTAACATTTGGAATGTTGATTGAATTAATTTAATTTTAGCGTTTAAACATTTCCTTCGAATTACTCACGAAGTGTGTTAAAAATTATTTCATTTTCCCTTTTCGTTCCTATTCAACATGTACAGTTGAAGATCATGATGTCACGACGATCACAGGTAAATTTGGTGTCTGTGTCATAGAAAATATTTTGAAATTTCATCAGCGTCGCAATAAAAGGGCAACTATTGTGATTGTGTCGGTCAAATTTGAAACTCATCTGAAATTGTATGTAGAAATTACAAAATATTTATTGCAAACATATATAGAGTAAAGAATAAGCAAATAAGTCATGCAATCTCTACATATAAATTTGACTGACATAATCATTCGTGACCAATTTCGATCGATTATAATCATAGTATGATCTATTGTCTCATCGGGTGTGAGAATTTTTCTCTGAACCATGGACATTGATAAAAGTTGGTCTTCCAACTCGGCGCTTACGAAATAAATTGAAATATAAGTTTCTTCGAGCGAAAGTGTTTGTGTTCCTGCAAAGACCTCGAACGTATTCCACCCTTTTCTCCGCCAGTTCCTGCGAAACTTGGCTCGCTTGGTTATTAATGGTTTTCGCGAACTCGGTTCATTAAGGAGCTCGCGAAACTCTGCACGTTCACACTAGTCAACAACCCTCATCTCGGGCAGGCAAACGTGTCGAAAACCATAGTCTCGCTACAAATTAGCAACGTATATTATTTTCAAACGTTGCAATTTGCCTCATCCCTTGAGGCCTGTCAAATTTCCCCGGCTTCTTCCACTTCCTCCACAGAAATTTTCACTTCAAATCGTTATAGAACGAGAAAAAGGAAGTGACCACTTTATTATTACTACTGGAACACAGAACACAGATAGAGTACGAGTATGGTCTGTATATAATTTGACACTCGTAAAATTTAAATTGTAATACTTGAATACCGATGAAATTGAAACGAAATTCGTATGAAAAGTACGAGTTCTACTGTTAGGTGAATTTTTATTTAAATAGAAGCTCTGTCTCTAACTTGGGGTGTAGGCCAATAAATCTTTCAATAATTTTAAGTATTTCTATGATATTTCCAATTGTCCTCTAATCATAGTATTAAAATATTGTAATTGTTTTTATCATCTTAGTTTAAATTTCTCTGATAAGAGCTTGTATCTGTTCTGTAAGTTTATAGCCTGAAGTTTCTATGATATAATAACTCTGTCAATACTTTTAAATGATTTTGCAATTTTTCAGTTCTATTTTAATTATGCTACAGTAGAAGTCTATTCAAACTCGTATTACACGAACATAAGATCGCTAGTGGAGAGGAGAGAATCAGTGGAATTATTCATCGGGGTTTTACTACGTTAAAAATGCTTTTCAACTGTTTTACTTGGAAATTCTCAGTCAGAACCAGTATCATCCTTCGATTCTTTCATTTCTACAGTTCTTTCAATTCATCGACGTAAGCTTAGGAGAACAAAAAAGAGAAAAGAGAGAGATTTCCGACTAATCGTTGACACTCGTTGGGTAAAAATTCAAAGGGCGGGCAAGAAGGTGGCGAAAACGAGGCCGTCGGAGAGGGCTCGGCTCGCCCTTTCGACGCGGTGTCGTATCAATTCTCCTTCTCCTTGCTCCCCCCGGGGGCCTTTTTGCCAACCGCTAGAATTACACGCGCTATTATCGCAAAAAAGCACGGCGAAGATAAGAAGCCGGGATTCGCGGCGCGGGCAATCCACCGCTCGCGGAAATCCAGAGATGAAGACATTATCGTGATCGTTGGCCGCGTGTTTAAGCGTCGCAAGAACGCAAAGAAGACGCGGCCAGAGAGCAAACGAGACGTTCCGCGAGAGAAAAAGAGAGAACAGGAGAGAAAGAGAGAAAGAGACGACGCACCTGTGTCCACCGGTTCACTAACAAGTGAACATGACCCGCCTGTAGCGATGTGTTATCATGTACGTATGTGATACTTTGAATCGTTTCGAACATGTACGGTCGAGAGCCTTATAACTGGACTGATTCAACAGGAAAACCCTATCGTCGGTCTGCACACGGTACGAATAAATTCGCGAATAATTGGCAATTACGCACAGTGACATTTTTCGAATCCTCGCTGTCCGAGAATCAGCGCTTCGTTACGATTTTTGCGTCGATTAATTAGTCACTAGAGATGAAAGGGAAGCCCTCTGGTCTTTTGAATTTAGGTAATATGTTCGTTCGTGGCGCAAGAATCGGCGGTTCGTTTTGTGGCAAATGGACTTGTTTCATGGAGAATTCAGTGGTTTTTTTAATTTTTTTTTTATTTTTAGCCGGTTCTTTGCTCTTTTTTTAAAGAAAGGAAAAGGGAATTTCTAGTCGGGCAGATTTGCTCTGTAATTTCTTTGCGTATCAGCACAGCTTACTTAATTTTAACATTTCCCATTTTATCAACTAATTCATTAACGCCAAGAAACGAATTTCTCCGCGTATTAATGGATTCAATTAAAACTTGAAAATTCTAATCTTCCTTCGAGTTAATCAATATATTCTACCTTCCAAATTCCAGAAAGTCTAATGTTCCACGTATGAGCAGATTTCGTCTTACTTAAACATACATTTATATCTTCCACATAGGAAAAGTATGAAATTTTAATCTCTCGAAAAAAGTTACTACTACCAAAGTATTTCTTCGTAACAACGTTAGATAATATAAAACAAAAAATTCAATCGCGTCTCTTTCTGCCCGCAATTACACCACTGCACCGAGGATTGTTGTATGTAGTTCGCGAGATTCGCTTCTCTCCCCCTTGGAGAAACTTTTTCCCTTGCCGGCCTCTCCGCACAGATTCTCCGCCAAGAGAATCGTTCTAGACCAAAGATGAGATAATGCAATAATAAGTATAAGTTAGGTAGAACGGGGTGTTGCTCCGCGGCCGGGGAACCAGTGCTCTTTCGCAATCTTCGGTGCCGGTTGATTATTATGTCGTTCCGGACGGGCCCCGAGCATTTTCACGAGCACTCTCTCTGTCTCTCTCGATGGTTTCGTTGCGTTTTCTCGCGGAGTGCTCTTCTTGTTTGGTGGTTTTTAAGCTGAGACGTCGGCTCGAGAATTGGAGTATTTACTCGGGGATTCTTAGGAATTTCATTTTCAAAAATGATGTAGCGAGAAAGACTATTTCCTTAAGCGACGAAAAGTATCGGACAGGATTATTCATTCGGAAGGTGATGTGTTTTTAAACGACGTTCGTTAAAGATAACTTGCCATTAATGTGAGATAGTTAGATTGGGAACTCAAGATTTTATATTAATTGTATAATTTATATTCGTGTATAATGTGTGTGATATTATATTCAAAAAGTGGCTTTTAAGTCGAGATGCCCAGTTTGCCGAGAATTGGAATACTTACTCGGGGATTTTTAAGAATTTCATAAAAAAGGACATAGTCAAAGAGATTATTATTTTCAAGTAGTTGCCAATTTTAAACAGGAATTTTATCATGTATCGAATATAACGCAAAAACGAGTTTACCCTTGTAAATGGGTACACTTGCGAATGGCGCAGATAATTACGGAGTTATTGCAAGGTAAACAAATGATCGTTTTCTGTGATTATACCGTAGCGAAGGCCGAGGTCAAGCGGAGAAATGGATGGGTGAAAAGCGAGGACGCGAACGATGGCGGTGAAATTGATGGGAACGTCTTATTCCGAGGGCCCTCGTCCCATTCCCTTCCACGCCTTTTGTCTCCACTCTTGTCTTAGCTGACTATGACAAATAATTGCCGAAGCTTAACATAAGCCAGAGGCGGTATACTTAGCTAATAGCAAAAAAAGAGGGGGGAGGGATAGCAGGAAGTATTACGTGTGCTCGCTCACGAGACCTCTCTTTTCACTCTGTACGGTGTCGGAGCAAACTGTCCGTCTTCGAATTCCTCTAGAAATCTCTCTGTTTCCTCTATTTTCCTTGCTTAAGAGAATCTCAGTTGCATGGAAAGTCTGGCGAATTTCGAGGTTCGTCCAAAAATTGCACAAACGCAGAATATCGAGCATCAATGTATAATTCTTGAAAAATCTGTCTGTTCCAATGTATGTTTATCTGATATAAAATAATGAGGATGTCACGTGTAGTAATTTGACAATAGCGATAGACAGTAACAGAACAGTAATATTGGTTCGTGGTAATACAGTGAAAATAATTTTTGAGAAATTTGTAATTTGTTCTATATAAAAGATCCAGTCACATGGATACAGAATATTCGAAAATAAAATAATTCATTAAGTATATTTCAATATATACAAAGTAATTTATTAGGTATATTTCAATGATTTTCAAATTTCAATAATAGGTATTTTACAAAAATTGATGGAACAGATCAGTGATGAAAGAATGTACGTACAGTACAATCCATATATATATACATTAAAATTGATAAGACTTTCTAATAAAATTCTAGTGAAGTTCGAGTTCATAGATTTTATAATATATGTATAACATCCATTTACTTGTAGCGTATTACTCTTAGTGTCTGATTGAGTCCATTTACTTCAAAGTGAATGGAAAATCATAAAATTGCGCATAATCCAACTCGGTCGATATTTGAAAAATTCTCAAATTTTCCTCGTGCTGTCACAAGAAAAAATTGGACTCGGTCGTGTGAATTCATTGAAATGATTACAATTTCGCTTCTTAATATTCCTCTCTCTTTATCTTGAAACATCAGCTCTTCGTGGATTGTACCGCAGTTCTCACGACTCGAATACGTCGATATTCCTTTCTCTTCGCTTTACTTCGCACGCTGGAATATTGTATCACAGTTCGATTAAATTGTTTGCACGCAGTTTAATTGGAAGAGAAGAATCGTACGAACACAGAGGCGTATGAACGTCTCTTCTCCCTGACGATACTTTTGCGATTCTCGAAGAGGTAGGGAGAAGAGAGTATTATCCGAGAACGAGTTTCCAGTGTTCTGACGACGAAACGAGTTATTTCACGACGCGGTGCAGCCTGATGCTAAACGCTGCATCGACATGGCATGCGTGACACCCTTCGTCCCGTCATTTTCGTCGTCACCAGTCGTCCTTAATGTGAATTTAAGAAGCCTCACAAACGACCGTCGATCCTGGATTTCCATGACTCGTTTCAAATTATTCCTCGTCCTGGTACGTCCGTTCCTCGTTACCGAACTCCTCATTCCGCTTCGTTTTCCAATCTTTTGTCAACAATCATGCACGCTGCTTATTTCTCCATCGTCGAGTATCATCACCGATCAAATACTATATCACTTCTCGAATACATCTTTAACTCTGTTAAATATTGCTTCCAGTAATTATTGTCATCTTAATTTGATATATCGTAGTAAATACAACAATTGCTAATTTTATTTTGGACATTGTTAGTTACTTTGATCGGTAGTGTATTGCTCAGAAATTACTTTCCATTGGATCAAATTATTCAGTTGTTTCAGTTAATTTGCATTTAAAAATAACATAGTTGTTATTTTTTTTACTTTCAGTTAATTTAATATTTACAATAATATATACATTGGAATAATTCAATCGTATTTTATCCAATCTGATCTCTTAACTGTCACACGTTTCTGTTTTCAGATGTCAGTTTCCAATTCCTATCACTTTCAACATCTCTTACTAATTTCATTTTGTCTTTTCTGACCTCTTCTAACTTCCGGCATGCAGCAGCAATTTCACTCGAATTAACCCTGCTTCTCCAAATTTCAAATCCTGCGTTAACTACAGAAATATTTAGAAGAAAAGATTGCGGATGTTTACGTAAATTCGCACTTTTATAAATTTAATTGGACAGACGCGACTTGGGCAAATATTTGTTTCATTTTGCAAATTTTTAAGCCCCAATTTTGCTTCAACGAGCAAAAGCCTTTTTTTCATTGTTTCATCAAAATTTTGACAGAAGATATTCTCTCGAACTAGAGAAATTTTCAAATAACAGCAAATGATCAATACGGAAATTAGTTAAAAAAATATTGGAACAAGTTTGACAAAAAATTTTCCTTTTGTAAAATGATGTGATCGTATGCTCGATCTTTTTGTAAAATGTTCTTTCAAGAGTTGGAAGTAACAATTTTATATTTTTGCGACTACTGTCAGAATAAAGTTTAAATAGAAAATTCCATTGTGCATAATTATGTTTTGCATATTCTCGCATGTTGCGTTCAGCAAATTTTCTCAGCCGTAACTTTCCCAAAAGTACATAAATATCCGCAGTCGAATCGATACCAGAACTTGACCCCGAGAGTATCCGTGTCTGATATTAATTTCGTGCCATTTTATTGCATTATATTGTTATACTCCGAGTGCTCGATACGACGTCCAGTTCCCTCAGAACGCGTCAAGAACGGTCAGCCACGGCGTCGAATGAAACGCGCTTCGCGGTCGACTGACTTTTCCGAAATGTTTTTCCAGCGAGCAGGAAACGACCGGGACCGACTCCGTTCTTTTCCACGGCCGTTCTTTTGTTCTCGACCACGGAATCCTTTCTCGCGATACCCGGCTAGAGTGTCCGGGAAAAGAAAGAGAGAGAGAGAGAGAGAGAAAAGAGCTCGATCCTGCACTCGGTTTTGTCTCGGCGATTCTCGAGCGAGGCAAGAAGCAAAACAGGATCGTTCCACGTGATCTTTCGAGGATTTTCTAATCGACGAATTAAACGCGTCGCGATATCGCGAGGAGGTGAAATTCTTTTGTTTTTGGTTTTCAATTCGTTTCGAGGGAATTTCCTTGTCGGCGCAAGAAATCAATCTTCCGTTCGTTCGACTCCTGCGTTATCCTTCATCTGAAATGCTCCACTCGTCTGTTCCATCCAGAGCCTTTGATCTCTTCTTTCAAGCGAAATTCAATCCAGCTTACTCGGCATCAAACACCTTGCAGCTTGCGTTTAACTCAGAT
>KQ435711.1:3222805-3250731 GCA_001276565.1 Melipona quadrifasciata
CTTTGTTTCAGAAACTACAACGGATATACATTGGCGAGGAAAATTAAGGGATCGTTGAACTTTCACAGGGTGAAAAATTGCCGATAATTGAACCATTACAATTTCATGGGAAAAAAATCACTCAGGGCTCGTTTGAAGGCATATTATTCTCGATTAGTCTTTTTTTTTGTGTCATATTACAAGTGGATAGACGAAGATGTCTTTTCTTTCTGAAAATTTTAAAAAATTCAAAGTATACGAGAATTAACAATTGAAGTCTGTCCTTCCCATTTTTTCGCTGCTTTACGGCGTCTTGTCGTGCCAATAAAAAGCCCGTTTTTATTAGAACAATTTAAAGTTTATGTATGCACGTTTAATACGTTTTTTGTTTAATATGTGTATAGTAGTGTCTATGTTCGTTGTCTGTGTGTTCATGTATATTTATACATTAGATGTACACACATGCCAAATTATAGAAATATAATACGAAAGATCTACAAGTACACTAAAAACATGAATATTTAATTTCTTAAACTCGATTACGTTCAATTTTTTTCAGCTCGTTTCAAACACACGTTCAAAATCGCAACTTTTATCACTGAGAGAAATTAGCAAAACTCTTCGACGTATCAGCGAGAGCGTGTTCCTGAAGATTTCTACAGCGCGACGTAAGGTGGTCGTTGGACGATGTTACGATAAGATTCACCAAGGGGGACAAAACTATTTCGGTCTGGTAGACAATGGGGAGAAACTGGCGAGTCAAACGCAAAGCTGAGATGACAAATGAAAGGAGATCTCGCGTCGCGTGGGTGGTGGTGAACTGTTTCATTCGTTCCGTGGTTATATCTCGAGTCATACCTCTCTGTTTCTCTCGATCTGGAAATCTTCATCTCTCTGAAAATTCTCTCCCCTTATTTTTACCGATCAATTTTCATAATTAATCGAGATGTACGATCGTTTGGTAGTAATGAGATTTACAGCGTAATAACGAGTAACGTGATAATAATAAGTATGATAATTCAAGGGGAAGGATAAGTACAGAATGTTTTCGAACTTTGTCAGTGTGTTACACGCATAAAAATAAAACTGAAACGTCACGTAGCTTCATCAAAAACTTCATTAAAAAGTTGTAATTATAATATGAAACGTAAAATTATAATATGTTACCAGTACGTGTCGTCTCTCTTTATTAATGCAAAATTGATATCCAAGTACTATTGAATTTACTGCGAACCGAATTTCACATCGACTTTTTCAAATTAATACACACGTAGTTTCAACTCTTGTTAGTTAAATTAATTTATTTATTTTCCGCGAGTACCGATACTTCTGTATTGTAAATTTTTGCCTTTAAAGATGGTAGACATTTAAGTAGAAGTCTGACCGAGATAATTGGTTTATTATAAAATTGTTGCACACTCCATATTTTATGCGTCGAATACACCGGCATCGTTTCGGTGCGCCCTGCGAGTAAATCGAACTCGAAGACAAGTGAACAATGACACAAATAATAAAAGATATGGGACTAAATTTAAAGAAGAGCAAGTATTAACAAACAACTAGCAAAAATTATAATCCAGATCTATTCCCTCGGTCTTCGAATCTCACCAAGTCCCACAATTTCAACTCACTTATGGTGTACGTCGAAAGAAACGATGGAGGAATTTTCGTTGGAAGAGCGATAGTCGAGGGGGATAACGGGGGGCAGAGAGGGTTGGAGAATGCAATTTGTTCCAAATTCCAGAAGCGACGCAGCGATGATTGGAGCTCGGGTAAAAAGAAAGAAGGTGGGAAGAGGAAGGAGGAGGAGGAGGAGGAGAGGAGTTAGGAGAGCAACGAAGGTAGAATAATCGAGTTTGCTGTTCGTGGCTGGACGAACATTCCGAAGTAGTTGGCCGTAAACGGTGCTGACTTCGACCTGGCAGGAACATGTTAATTAGCGGTAATTAAAGCGTGCTCTCGTCGACCACTATCCGGCGTGCATCGGGCTCGCTCTTTCCTCGTCGTTTCCTCCCCGTCGAGCGTGGTTTATCCGTTACCTGGAATTCCCTTTCGTTCCCTCAATGGACACGCTCCACCGTAGAACACGCGGGCATAATTGATTTCGCCTTTTCGCGGCTCGTTCGTCCAACGATCCTCCGACGATAATTAACCAGTGTGTATGGGTGTACGTGCGCTATATCGCTAAGCACGTCGGGGGTTGGAACGTGTCAACCGAGTTATTGCTTGACCAACGAGTTTTGTGTATTGTTATTAACGTGACGTACAATTAGTATCAATTCTGTAACGTGGAGAATTTGTAAAGGAATTCTGTATATTAATTATATGATTAATTCCCCAGCTTGGTCGACAGTTTTTGTAAATGTCAGTACCATACGATACAATGACACGACGTTTTAGGGAAATGATAGATGTATAAATAAAGAAATCATCTGTTGTATTTCAATGATTGGAATCGATAATTTGGAACGGTAAACGACGTCAAGTGTCGGATGGATTTACTTTCTTCAAAACGGAGAAGAATAAATAGGGAATAAATACGATAAATTTAGAGACGAGTAAATTACAATTAAGCCTCTGCGCCAAAATTAAAACAGCAACAACAAAAAAAAAAAAAAAAAAAAAAAAAAAAAAAAAAAAAAAAAAAGAAAGAAAGAAAAAAGAAACCAAGAAAATGACTTTGTTCGTCACGACAAAGTTTCTCTAAAGAAAGAGGGGAAAAAGGGGGCAGAGAAAGAAAACAGCATCGTTAACCGAAGGGTAACAATTCCAGCCGCGAACGAACAATAAGAAATCATACAAGCCGTCCCGTCGCGGGTTACTGTCTCGTGTATATAACATCGGCAGCCCCACTGGCTGCCATATTTCTTCCATTCCACGAATCCCGGGGACGTTGATAACCGATCGATTAATTCGAGCGGGGCCTGTGCACGTCCATCGCATCGCCTCGGTCTCTCCTTCTCTCTCTCTCTCTCTCTCTCTCTCTCTCTCTCTCTCAGAGCATCGGCAGCCACGGGGATCTCTCTTCTGCGATCGCCTCTCCTTCTTTCTCCTTTTTCTCCCCTTTTTTCCTCTGTTTTCTCTGCCGCGTGTTCGGGGGGCCTCCTCCTTAAGTCAGATCGCAGCAAGATGGCCGCGGGCCCCGGTAAATAAGCGACTGTCATCTGACGCCCGCAAAAACCAGATACACCGCGCCAGACTGGTCTCCGCTTCTCTCTCTCTCCTCCTTCTCTCTTTTCTCTTCTCTCGGGCTGCTTGCTTTTATTCCCTTTCGTTTCGTTCATTCCCTGCCCCCTCCTCCCCCTTAAGTAACCCTTCAGCTCCTCCCTTTCGTCCGACAACTTTCTTTTCTTCCTCTTCTTTCCTATCTGTTCTTTCATTTTGTCGTCTCTCTGCGAACCCCGTTGCCCTTTTTCCACTCTCTGCCTCTGCCTCCTCTTCCTCTTCCTCTTCCCTTTCGCCGAGTCCACCACGCTCGCTCCCTCCTCGTCTCCCTCTTGGCTTGTTCCCCTTGGCTGTCGTCGTTCCGTCGCGATCCACGGCGAGAGAGGATTAATTACAAAAAATCCGCGGCGACGCGAATTGGAAACGTCGTTCCACGAAGAAGCGGCCGAAGGTTAGGAAAGAAGGGAGGATGACGGTACCGGAGCCCGAAGTTTTTGGCTGGTTCGCGGAGAGATGGTCCCAATAAGCGATCGATGGGGGGACCGGGGGGCGGCAGGGCGCCGACAGCTGTTCCACGGTGACTTTCGCTCGCGTTCGCTCGAACCGTTTCACCCTTTCGGTGGAATCACGACCGGGGAAGTGGGAAGCGTCGGGGTTCTTTTTTCGACGGATTTTTTCGTTTCCGTGGGTTCGATATTTCGACGCGACCAGGTACTTTTCCTTTTTTTCTTTTTGCGATTCTTAAATCTTGATCAACGGATGTTGACTTATTTTTGCGACAAGTTTTTACAACAAAGATTTTTACTTTGTTCACGCAGTCCCCAATTTTCTATCGTTGAAGGATCTTTTGTCGTTGAATGGTTGAAACAACTGTATTTTTTTTTTTAATCAGTAGACAATCATAGTAACATTATCATCGTTGAGAAATTTTCGACGCAATTCAATTTTATCGCTGGAAACGTAAAATGAATGTACCCTGAACGTAAATCACGTGTATAAATTGCGAATCTTTAAGACTGTCTCCATTTTTATAAACATGATTACATTAGACTAGGAAATAACGAGAAATACATTGATTAAAATTAAAACTGCACAGTTATATCTTAAAATTCAGCGAGATTATTTTTTAACACGTGTTCAAGATGATTCTTTACATTCTATCAATACTCACAGTGTGTGAATATTTTTTTTTTTCACATACGTATTTGAGAATCAGTATATCGGGGTTTTCATGCTTTTCACGGTAGTTCTGGGAAGGGTGGTGTTCCCGTTCGTTAATCTCGGCGCGTGGAATTTTCAAGAAACGACGCTGGGTACAATGGGGAGGGGGGGGGAAGGAGGAGTTTTTCAAAGGGAACACAGGATGATAGAATCTTTTATTTTTCGGCAATTCCGAGACAAATGGTCGGTTGCCTTGACGGGCCATTATAATGACATTAGCAAAGTTTCTACGGGGCGCTCGACTGAGGAAGCTAGCAGTCGATTTCGCTCCGACTTCATTCCTTTTTTCCTTGACACTTCCTTCTCCGTAGCCATTCCACGCGAACCGAGAGAGCCAAGACGGAAGCAATCAGGAGGAGCGTATTGCCTCTTTAAGGGTTGCTACTGTTAAAAACGCGTGGTTTACTCTTCACGTACCAACAGTAAGCGCAAATAGTTTCTTATTCGTCTGCATTATTGCGGTAGAGTTTAGTAGTAACGGGGGTTTGAATTTGTGACTAAATTTTCTTCAGTTCCCGATTGGAAAATCTCGATAATTTTGAAATTCCCTCGCTCGAGATCTCGACAAGGCGAATCCTTCGTAACGATTTGAAGATTTTTCTCGAAATTCTACTTATCAAGGTTCGCTTGTACTCGTCTCAATTTCAATTAGCAGTTGCTGTAGTTCTCGCTCGATTCTGACCGCCAGTTTCCGTAATCCTCGCCGAGAGGAATGACCCGATGAACACCGAAATTCCATCGGGCAATCGATCTCGGTTCATCGAGTATCGAAGGGGTGGAAAGGCGGGGTGGAGAGGAGACGGCGAGAGGTCCCCGTGGCGGTTTTTCGGTAGCGGCGGTCGCTTCTTGACAGTAGAATTGGGAGGAATTAAAAACGAAGTGAAATAAAGCAAAAGGCAGAAGCGACGAGGAGAGAGTGAGAGAGAGAGAGAGAGACACGCTTTGCCGGGTGCTTTGTGATGTTCCCAGAGTTGCCGCTCCCTCCCACTTATTTCAGCCCTCTCCCCCTCCGTCTAACCCTCTTCCCTCGCGTTGTCTTTCTCTCTCCTTCGTCGTCCTTCCGTCCTTGTCCCCTTTCAACTTGGTTCGGTCCACCTTCGTGGATCCTACTCCACGGCCTACTCGGACGTTCATGCAGCGAACAACTAATTTGAGTGGAGTGCCAGTAGTTTGTCTCTCTCCTTAGCAAAAACTAATTACCCCCTAACGCGGCAGCTGCGTCTGTCCTATAACGTCAATTACCATTTCTAATCCTGTCTATCGTGAATTAATTCGTCGATCCCGCGGTCGCGTTCGCACCTTGGTCAGTCTGTATTCCGATTTTTCTACGCGCCCTCGATTAAAGACATACACATTGTACATGCAGCACTGTAGGAATTTCTCTTTATCGTATCAATGTATTTGAGTGCGTTTAGAAATGAACGTCGTAGTATTTTACAGTGTTATAACGACAGATTTGTATTGTTTAAAAAAATTTGTATGGAACTGAAAAGGTAATAGATGTTTATTCGTTTTACTTTTGGAAATATTCCTTGCAATATGGAATGTAATATTTAATATAATATACTGTGATATTGTGTTTAATACAAGTATAATATTATGTTAAAAGGTATGTTGAAATATTTTTGGACGAATTGTAATTTTTCCAATCAACGTGGTGGTGTTGATTCAGTGTTGATATTGAATCAGTACAACGATTAAGAATTAAGAATTAGATAATTCGAATTTTTAACAGTGTCAATCCAATAACGCCACGCGATTAAAAAGGTTCATTAGTCAAAAGCCACCAAAATGATACTCGAAACTTGGAGAAAGATGTGCCAATCGAAATTTAGGAAAGATCATCGACCAAGAGATTTCCATCCACCACAAACGAAATAACTCAGCTGGCAAACCAGTAGAAGGAATAACGGAAATTGCTTCAATCGAGGCGTAATTGATTCGACGATTATGGATGCGAATCTAATGGCAATCGAGCGTGTTGAGAGCCTTCCCTCCCGCATTATGCGAAGTTTCAACGAATAATTCGAGCGTCAGACGGTGCGACACATCGGTGGAACAGCGGTGTTTCGATCGAGAAATTACTACAGAGGGAGAGAGAGAGAGCGAGTGAGAGAGAGAGAGGCGAGGCGGGGGGTAGAGGTGTCTCGAGAGGGCCAGAGTATTAACGATAATTAGACAATTAATTCCTCGTCCCAGGCCAATGGAGGAGATCGCTCGACCGGCCGACCGAGACGGAGCCGACTATAAATTCACCAATTATCGCTCTAACGCGTAATTGGGCCGATCTTCCGCTTGAAACTTTGTGGGAAAGCAGTCGACCGCGACATTGGCGCCAATTTACTGATTGCATTAACAGCCTAATTGACGTTTCCAGTGGAAGATTGTCGTTGCTCCACGATCGAAATTCTCCATCGATCGATGCAGGAATCGTGGTTAACGAGCCGATTTCATCTTATTAGGTGTCACAGAGACGTTTTAGAAAAGATAGGACGCAAGTGACATGTTCCGAAATTTTTAAATTGACTCTTTGTTAATTTTCAAATTGAAATTTTTCATTAGCTCGCAATGTTTCTACGTATCGTTTAGAACTAGGAAACACTGCCGTGTAAAAATCTTTACTCAAAAGTGTTGTAAGACTAATTTGTCGATAAGAAGAGCCAAAGTATTGGAATGTTTCAAAAATTTAAACCAAGTGTTATATAATCTGATATAGTATCATATAGAAATAAGTTAAAAATCAGCTGGCGAAAGGACCGAGGGCAGAAATGAATCGAACGGGCAAAGATAATTTTGTAAGCAATTTCGAGTTGTCCAAAGTGAAAATTTTGAAGGGTAGAAAAGTTGCAGATTTTTCTGGCGAGATAGGCGAGCGATTGAAGTAAGTTCGCGTCAAGGGGATGCAAGGGGGTGTGATTTATTACCTCGTTGTAAGAGTAACGTTCCAAGTGATTCGATCGATCGAGCTTGCACTCGCGAAATTATTATAGAATCAGACGAAGGAATTCGGGGATGATTGGGGATCGACGGAGGAATGCATCGATCGGTCGATCGTCTAGGAAGGGTCCGTGGATCTTTAAAGACCCACGGCATTTCGGCGACAAACGTTTCGGCGGGAGCAAAGGGCTTCCTGGAAAGTCTTGAAAAAGGCTTCGCGTTCCAGCGAAGGTGGTCCCCGATATCCTAAACTTTCGAGATAATGCAACTCGCGCGTCCGTTCAACGATTTCCAGCAGCGAAATATCGCCGCAAAAATGTTAATTCGTCGGAAGTGAATTAATGGCAGATAAATTACAGAAATAGCAGTAAATTTTCAATTCTTCACCGCGAAGAATTTAATTTAACAAATGATGCATCATGATGATTACGTGTGTGAAATCTATCTAATGGCGTGGAGTATGTTTTCTCATTAAGAAAATGTTTGTTATTTGCGAGAGAAACAGGGCCGGTTAAAGAATCGTACTTTGAAGTACTTCATACTCTGTTGAAGTAAAATACTATGAAATTTCTGGTTTTATTTTCCGACCTTTTATTTACCTTTTAAAGTTTCCACAAACGAATTAAAATGGCACAGTCTAGTTGAAAATAACTTTTCAACGATCGACGTACGAGAGTAGAATAGAATTTGACTCGTTATATTCTTCAATATGGATCCCTCAACAGGTTTTAATTCTTAAAGGGGAAAGATAGTTTCGCCATCGATTATTTGGATCAATTTTCACGCGACTCGAGTGTAATTTTCCTTGATAAGTCAGACGGTTCGGAAGGTTCAGACCCTTGGATCAGAGAAAAGGGTTGTCTCCTTGTTGCTCCAAGCTGGCTGATATTCCATTCCCTTTTTAAAAGAGCTCGCTAATCCGTGGGTAACGCGGGGTCGAAATTAACGTCCAGTCTTCCCATTAATATCGTCTTCCTAATGAGTAATTACTTTCTCCGACGAAATAATCGCGAAACGATGACTAATTACATTCCTCCGCGCGGACGTTACCCCGACGACGCACTCTCGAAGACAAATTTTTCCACTAACCGGTTGTTTGCATTAACTGGATTAACAGTTATATATTTGCTGACATCATTTTTATTTATCAGCAATTTTCTGCGTGATTTTTTTTCAAAGCTAGAACATGTATCGATGATCAAAGGATAAATTTCACATTAAGGGAATTAACGAGAGAGCAAGGAGCAGAAATTTTTATTTGCATATTTTACGAAAAATCATTGAGATCTTTGAATAAACATCGTTGCAGAGCTTCGAGATTTTTTCCGACGACCGACAGTGGTTTCAGATAATTCTGATGTTCAATGAACTTTGCGCAGTTTCAGTGAACAAATGAAACGCTGTTTCGCGAACAATTCTCGGAATTCGGAATTCGTGTCCTAATCACACTTTTGTTTCCGCGAATAAGGAGTCTTTTGATTGAACAAATAATGCGAAATCTACCTGACGATTACGCGAAACGAGAGTAAATGATGGAAGAAAAGGCTCTGAAGCAGATACACGTGCACGCTGATAGAAACTGATTGTCCGTTATCCAGTTATCCGAGAGATCCATCTCCTCGAACAGCTTGAAATATTCAGCGATGCTGCTATAAATTCCAAACCGCAGCGCCCTCACGAGCCGACGAAAAAAGGAGAGAAACAAGAACGAAAGAAAATAAATATCTTTGCCTTCATTAAGTCCTTTCTTCGTACGTAACCCAGAAGCTCGTTCCACGATCCCAGTGGTAGCCTCGATAGATAAAAGACGGAGATGTCAAGGAGGCGAAATGAGAGAGGAGAAAAAATACTCGAGATAACTATACCAAAAACAAAAGAAGAAAAAAAGAGAGAGAGAGACTTATAAAGAAACTTATAAACGAGATGAAAACGGAGGAGACGGAGAAAAGACGAAATCGTACAGTAGTCAGGGTCCTTTCAATCAGAGAGGTAACCGCCTTCTCTCTCATCTCTCGACCCTCCCCCTCTCTTTTTTCCACTCTCTCTCTCTCTCTCTCTCTCTCTTTCTCTGGCTGGCTTCTTAAATTCATTCTTGCCTCCGACCACGGCTGTAAAAGCTCGCGCGGTTGCTTTACGAGTGTGAATAGACGGCCGTCCAATTATGCGGCTTAATTTAAATGGGATAATTGCGTCGAGCGAGGCCTTTGCCGTGTCCGGCATTATGCCTCTCGCGTGGATATTTCTCCTGGGCTGCTACCATACACTGCCCCTCAAAAGTATGCGAACGCTTGCCATTTTTCGACGAAGTCTGCGCGACAAAGTGCAACGTACGCTGCCACTGAGAGAAGTAGTTTCCGGGGCAAGTAGTTTTCATAGTTATCAACTTGATAACAAAGTTGTGCGTTATTACCGCGTAATATATCTAGTTATCAATAATAAAATTTACCGCGAATACTTTGTTTTTTCAAGTTTGAAACAAACGTAGTAAATACTTATTTTCTGAGCGAGGATGCGTTATTATTGATGAATCGTTACGAATATTTCTATGCAGTTGTATAATGTATTTTTAATACAATAGATTCTTCCTCGCGTGGATCTGTTACATTTTCCAAGCATTTTAACATTCGAGCGATATTCGAACGTCTGCTGGTGTGATTAGAGGATTATCTGTTATTAGCAGACACTTCATTCTGGCGAAAGGAAACGTGCAATGATTCGCAAACGTAATTGAAGGCTGCGACTGTTGTATTTTTCATCATTGATGAAATATCAACTAAACTATTGTATTTTCTAAAAGGAAAGAATTCGCTATTCATGTTTTCGAGAATACAATTATAAAAAATAAAATTTGTTTTGTACATTAGAATATCAGACAGAAAGAATCACACTTTGCGTTCTTCTTTTTCCGCGCAACAGTTCGTCTAAATATTGGGTTGTCCGAAAAGTTCGTGCCGATTTTGAAGGAAAATCGAAACGCGGAAATTATATTATTTAATATAAATAGTGTATTAAAAATTATAGTATTTGTTAAATTTAATTTATATTAAATCGGCACGAACTTTCTTATTGGACAACCCAATACATATACACAAATTATATGTCACTTGTACATAAATATATCCATGTCTGAATGTAAGAATTAAGAAAGCGTCCACATACTTTTGAGCAGCAGTGTATAGAGAGGGTGAATGAAGGAAAACGAGACGTATGCAGACGCGCGTATATATATATGCGTAATACCAGCGGGGTGTGTTTTACAGGACGATCAACGAACGTAGCTGTGCGTAATTGGATCGCGCTCTCAGGAAATATTCATTCGGTTTTAACAGGCTCACCCTCCGACCCTGTATTTATTTTAACGCGTTTCTTGTTGTCGTGGTTGGCTACTGACTGAAAGTCAACCACTATTCAAATGATCCGCTTAACCTTGTTGGAGGTTAAGCTACTTGGAGGAGGGGGAGGATCGGTTTTTCTATTGCCTGCGTTGCTTTAGGAATTGAAGGAATATCGAAAGAAAGTGTCGCTCTTAACTTGCTCTCTTGACAGCGGATGGAGCAACTGTTGTGGGGCGATGATAATCGTCACGCAATAAAAAATCATCGATATTTTAAATTTTCCTAACATTATAAGACAATCCACTTGGTCACGCTTTGAATTTCCACGTTCGCGTTTGTATTTTTCAGAAAGATTTTCTTCTGTAATACATCGTGCAGCTGATGGGAAATTCTCGAAAATTGTGAAAACGTCTCTAAGAACACTGAAAGAATTTTTTTCACACGTTATGGTTTCGGAGATTGAAATTTCCACATAAAACTTGCTTTACACGATTCTCTTTTCTCGACCATTTTATCACAGAATTTTAACTCCAATATTCAAAGTTTAACGAAATAGCAAAAAAAGAAAGATCAAGATTCTGATGGATGTTCATGAATCAAAAAAGAATTACGATAGAAACGTAATTGCCTATTCGGAGGTACTTACTTTCCATCGATCGCAGTTTTTAGCAATAACATATTAGTTGAAAGTTTCATTGACTGATCTAGAAACTAACGAAGTAGACGTCTCGAACGAATGAAAGACACCTTTCAACTTAAGAGTAAGTGTCAGTAACACCTAACGGACGCGGTCGGCGCACGAGCCACGAATTTAAAGTTGGTTTCATCGGTTTCTTGTTTTGCGCTGCTCCAAACGTGGGCGGCATCGTTTTCTTCTTTTACCTTTCGCGATCGGAATTGGATTTCCACGCGTATGCGGTTCCATCCATCGACGCTAGACTGTGTAAAATGTAAATTTTATGAAATTTCAAATTTAATTCACCCTATTTGATAATAGACCGACACTCACACTGAGAAATTGTGTACCATGAAAATAACTAAAAGTTACATTAAAGGTGAATGAAACGTGTGTAAACATGATTTCATAGAAATCAAGAATTTAAGTTGGCCATTTTAGATTTGCTATTCAAGTGCATACGTATTTTCAGAGGATTATCACAAAGCACAATTGCAAACTACAGCCAGGATAAAAATGAATGAGAAATAGAAATTGAAAATGAGCGAAAAACAGCCCTGGAATAACAATTATGATGTTTCTTATATGGTTAATACCCTTGCCAAAGTACGAAGAAAATTGTGGTATCTGTTTCAAGGGTTGAGGATAAGTAGTAAGAAGCAAAATCTTTCTCCAAAAGTGAAAGTAAAAGTGAAAGAATTAATAATACACTATTGTGTAATATGACGCTCGATGAGTTTGTAAAAGCAATTTTACTTCAATTAAAAACAACGTTATACAGCAGATATTAGCATTAAAGATGAAAAATCGAGATTGAAACTAGAATTAAAACTGTGCTGATATATTGTACTACAAGTATTATGTATACAATACTACGTTATAATACCATACAATAAGTGGAACAAGAACAAATGAAGAACTTTTTCTTTATAACTTTTATCTAAGAAGAAGAAAGCGAAAGACGAAGGAATTGTGAAAACTACATTTCCACGGCAAGACGCAAGAACGAGGGATGGTTTTACTAGGAATAACAACTTTGAAGAAAGCAACTCTCGGAAACGATAATTCTATCGAGTGACGTTGATTCTACGTGCAACGACAACGATGGGGGAAATTAAGCACAGTCATATTCGCAATTAGAACGCGGCCCAAGTTCGCTCGTTTGCGGATTGTGCCGTGTAATCTCGCGTGGCCCTTCTTGCCCTCTTCCTTTCACCCTCTCGTCAGGGATTCCCCTTTTCCCGTGACTCGCGATTTTTCACGTCCTCGAGACGATCGTTAGGCGAGTTATCAGTGCTATCCCGCGCGTTTCCCTCGGAATCTCCGCGTTTTTCCCGGCGAATCGGGAGCAAAGCTCGAGCAAACCTTTGCTCTCTCGCCGCTTCACTCTCCTCTGCTCCTTTCGGCTTTGTGAAATTGAACGTTTCAAAAGTACACGACACGCAACAGTGTGTGAAATTTTCGTCAGACCGCAGATTCTTGTATCTTTGAGATTGCATCACTGTCTTGGTAGAAGCTCGTTTCATCCACCAAATATCAATTTCAAAGTACCTTAGATATCTTGCGTGCGTTTCTTGAAATTTTCGAATTTTTAATTTAGAACTGCACACGGTGCACAGAACACTTGTGTATCCTTTGCAATATCTGTTCAAATCTGCTCAAACTCGATTTCCTCCAAAATAAAGACTCACGTACACACAGTACAGAAATTAAATTAAAAGCTTGCATTAACGAGTGCAAAATTAGAAAAAACAAAAAGGAACGAAAATATTCTATTTACTACAAATACAGCATCAAGTGAAAAAAAGAGGAAATTCGCAGCCTCGCAGAGTATCTTTCAACAGCTCTCTTCAATCGCACCTAGTAATACTGTCATCGTCATTCGCAGAGATACCGTGGTTAACGTCATAAAGTTACACGTTACTACGAAAGAAGTGACTTTATCGTACAACGCCAATTAGACACCTTTTACACCGTTCTCTGCCTCCTTTTTACCGCGCTGTTGAAGTCTTCGGCGTTATGAGCCGTTAAACTGTACCGCATGTACAGGGGATTGATTTGGAAGCGGCGAAGGAGAAAGAGACACGGTCGATATCGGTGGTCAGACACAGAGTCGGGAACGGTACTCGCGTCGACTTTCCTGGAGGCCGGAAAGACCGACGACTTTGAACCACGCGGCGCGTCGAGGAAATTCCACCTCCGTTTATGGAAAAGCGCTGAACGTTGAATCGCCGCGGTGTAATTAGCGCTGTTGTATATGGGAATAAGGAAAGGCTCGGCCTTTGAATCTGAGAGATCCTCGCGGCGATAGGTTCGCCGCCTGTTTCGATCGAGATTCGGCGAACCACTCTGGCCTTTTCGCCAATTCCATCCGTGATGAATCTACATTCGATTAACTCGTTCGTTCAGGCGAAATGTTTACTTTGACACTGGAACGAATGAATTTTTCATGTATGATAACACGTAGGTACAGAAAAAAAAAAAAAAGGAAAAGAAAAAGGAAAATAATGTGGAATAAAATTTTTTGACATCATGTTTTGTTATTATATGCATACACACGTGTGTATTCGTTGCATGTGTACAATACAGCACCCCATAATGTTTTATCGTTGTATGCATCAGGTACGAGTTTAACATCGATATCAACTCGAGTGGCTCTTGGAAATAATTTACTAATTATTTCCTAATTATTACCTTTAAAAATACCTTACTAATTATACTTGAATTTGAATATTTACAGAATTTATACCATTTAAGGGTCTAAGAGTCGACGGGGAGATCCATAAAAATTGCTCATCGAAGCGACACTCGATTCGAAACGTGAATATCGAAACAATTCGGTGAGATTTTCTTTGCTTTCCTGTGATCGACCGCACTCTTTAATTACATCGCACGTTTATATTCTGAAATATAATTACATATTGTACTGTACAATTCTGTCGACTAACATTCTGCGTTCTACACTCTATGAATGTATTCTAAAATCTGAACGAATGTTCGACAGATATATGTCCGACGATGGGGGATCATTTCAAAAAACGCGCTTCATCGAAAGTAACGAAAGCTTTCGCAGGTCTCGTTGTGCAGAAACGATCGCGGCGAAAATCGCGGACGGTGGGTCCGACTTGGTTAACGAGCAAGTGACGCGGGCGAAATGAGCTTGGAAATCGCCCGAAAATAAAATTAGGATGCCGCGCGGCGTTCCAGGCGGCTGGTCTCCAGGTAGACATTGACTTTGTCCTCGCGCATTCCTCCGCCTTTTGCGGCAACTGGAATTGGAACTAAAATTCTGCGGGGATGCGCGTGGACTCGCATTCTGTCAGCCTTTAAGTAATCCCGAACGAAGTATTTTAAGGAAGGCGGGGGAACGGGCGAAAGGAAAGAGAAAAAAAAAAAGAAAAGAGAGAAGAGAGGACGTTGGACGCGTTTTAGTCAGAAAAATGGCTGCAGATCGTCGAAAGGTTCGTCCATCTTTCAGCTCGATTTGCTCGATCGAAGAGGATCAATCGACACGAAGACGCTCTAACAAGTCTCGTTGATCTGCTCGGATCAATAGGAAGAAGTTGCAATTTCTGTTGTTTATGTGGACTCTTACTTTTCGTTATTTCTATAATCATTAGGAAAACGAGCGTATTGGTTTTCATTCTTAAAGTATTTGGGACAGGTTTAGAAATTCTATGAATAGGTGTTGCCAGTTTGTGGAATATTTGTTACATTTGCCTTTATTTCGTCCTCGTCTAAAGAAATGAACGAACATAGTGCTCTTGACATTTGATTTACGAGGATTGAACGACGTTTAAGTAATTTTGGGGGATGAAGATGTGAATGATGTGTTTCAGGCAAGAACCTTTTTTATCATGTTACATTGATTGTGCAATTTAGAAAATAGATATTAACGTGTTAGACGTGGTGGTAAATTGAAATATTGAGCAATTACACACTCTGTGTGTAAAATACATGGGTCTCTTAATGTCAACTTTTAGTGACAATAGTAATATATTTGCCTGGACTGTACAATGAACATGTATGATAATAGCTAAAAAAAAAATTTGCAGAAACTAACATATAGCGAAATATTAAGCTCTATATGAAATGCAAATACGGTACAAGTACTTTTCGTCAGTATTGTACATCCATTGACACAACACATTCAGGATTGTCTGATTCTATGGCAGACTGAAAGAAAACACGAGAACACAATGTAATAGATTTTGACATAGACAAAGAATGAAACTTGCATTGTATCTTGTATCAAGTATGCCATACTATACATACTGATACAGCAAACTCCAAAAAACGACATGCTCTCCCTGAAACATTTTCGATTCGTTCCACACCGACCGAACCATTTAAATACCCAACCCCCTTTTAAAACATTCAAGCTCCTCGAGCTTCAGAAACCGTGAAACCCTCGGAGGAAGAGGGACGAGGCGCGATACCACCTCGTGGATCGAGATCTGGGGATTCACGGTTGTACGTACGAACCCCCTTGTCGGGTTGCGGAGGGGCTCGCGGGAAGGAAGAGAGACGTGGCGATGGCGGCGTTCTCGAGGGCTGGAGGGATCTGGAGAAGTCAACCCTCGGGCGGGGTTGCCGAAGGAAAGGAACGGAGGACACAGGCTGGTGGCCTCCTGCGTCCCGGAGCGGCTCCTCTTTGGCTCCTTTTCGCGCCTTTCCTCTCTCGTCCACCTTGCTTCGGCTCCTTCCTCCGGCTCGTTTTCCACCTCTTCCTCCTCCTCCTCGACAGAGAGAGAGGGGTCGACGATATTTTTTTTCTCATCGAGTAGTTGCGCCTGCGATGGGTGGAAACCAGGCTGCTCCGTTGCCGACCAATCGAGTCGTGGCTTGTCGGTTACGCCTCTGAGTGCGCCGACCGAGGCTGCCTTCCTCATCGACCTCATCGTGGTGGCCGGTCCTCCCTCGCTCCGTCCTCGTCGCTCTGCCTCCGACCCTCTCTCGTCGTCTTCTACTCTTCGTCCGGATCGTGCTCCTCTTCGCGCGTTCTCTCTCCGTTGCTCTTGGCCAGGCTGGCTGGCTGGCTGGTTTCGGTTCGTGCTCCGTTCGATCCTCTGGGATTGCCTCTTGTTCTTTGTATCCCGTCTTCGTTGCTCTTGGCCGGTTGGTTGGCTGGTTGGTCGAAGGCTCTCTCCGTTCCACGCTCGACCCTCTAGGGTCGTCCCTTGCTCTTTGTACTCCGTCTTTGTCATTTCAGGTTGGTCGGCTGCTCGAATCCTCGTTGAGTCTTCCTTGTTCTACCTTCGACCCTCTAGCGACTGGCTCTTCCTCTTTATTCGCTCTGTCCTTGTTATTCTCCTCGCCTCTCCTCATTCCACCGTTTACTTTCTGGAGTCGCCTATGGGTCCTCTTTGTATTCTATCTGTGTCACACTCGACGTTAGTTTGTTGGCTGAATGTTCGTTTCTCTTCGATCCTTTCTTTACACTCTGTCTTTCTTATTCTTGGCTGGTTGATTATTCCTCCTATCTTCGAGCCCCTTTCTCTCTACAATTCCGTGCTTGATTAGTTTACTCGTTTCTCCTCCGTCGCACCTTCGACTCTTTCGAATCGCCTCTTTATCGTCAATTCTCTCGTTTAATTTTGTCAGTTCGGTCTTTCTTTGTTTCACCTTGTCCTGTCTTCCTTTGTACATCGTATCTTTTTGTTGCATATTTCGCTTCAACTTTCGTTTCTTCTCGCACACTCGAATCACCTTTTCGTCTCCTCGAGATACATTTTATCCTCGTTACTATCGATTGCATCTTCGTCTCTCCTTTCTGGCAAGTTTCGCTTCTCTCTTCAACCTCACGTACGATGGCACCGGTTGCTTCTTCCTCTTTCAGTTCAGTACCTTTCAGTTCTTTTTTTTTTTTTTGTTTTTTAGTACAAGTCTTTCTCAATGGTACCTCGTTTCTCTTTCAGTCTCCTCTGATAACTAAGCAGATACCCGTTTCTCTGTAACTATGATCCCTATCTCTAGCGTCTTGTCTGTTCATCGCAAGCTGCTTTGATCCTGTTCGTTAGAAGCTCCAGGTTCTTGTCCTTCTTTGGCAAGTGATAGCGAATCCTTCGCTATCTTCTGTCGGCGTTTCCTCGTTTCTCCACGTTGGTTTTTACTGCCAATTTCTCTGAATTCTTGTCCCTCTTCCAAATAAGAATTCTTCGGTTATCTAGACTGGTTTTTCGAATAGAAAATTGACGTGGAGAGTGATGATCGGCCACGTTTCCGTTTCGTAGTTAATGGAACCTTTCGTGGCCAGTCAAAGCCACGATGTTTAGTACTGATTTAATGCAAGAATTACTGCAAGTTGTAAAATTTAAAATTCATTTAGATAACCAGAGAAATTAAAAAAGGAAGACAAGCGTCCTGAAAATTTACAAAATTTCTTTACGAAGAATTGCGAGTTGGTATCAAATAAATTAGTAATTAAATTTAAACGAATGGATAGGTGGCTCGATTGGTCAAGTCTCTCGAAAACAATCACAAAATCTGTGTTACGTCAAATTGGTTTACCAAAGGGAATTTCAAAGAAAATTTAGAATTGGTTCAAATGTTATTGGATACGACGGCTTGATAGTGAAGATTTTTTAAAATCGTTGCAATTCTCCTTGCACGATATTTATATCAATAATTAAATTCAGTTCAAATAAGTAAATAGATTGCTTGATGATGAAGATTTTCCAATTGATTTATACTCATTGAAGAACGAGGTATTAAAGATAGAACATTCTCCAAAAATGATTCTGTATTCAAACAACGATGTTTACAATTTTAAACGAACGAACGAGCCAACACATTTCCAAGAATCACTTCACCTGTTTCAAAACGACTTTTAAACGTCGCATTGTCTTTCCTTGACGAACTGAAATCGATCGACTAACTGGATTACGAAGATCGGCCAATAATTCTCCCGCGGATCCATAGAGTTGCAATTAGTTTTTGCAAACGTAAAACTTATTGCTCGTTTGACGCACGGAGCAGCGATCGATCATTTTTCTAGATCCGCGTTTCCGTTTCGTAATTAATTAATCTTTCGTGGTCGGTACACGGTGGAAATAATCGGATTATATTCCGTGATCGTTTCGTTTCGCGGAATTCGAATTGTTTTTGAGCCTGATATCCTGCTTCAGGGATTCACGTTGCTCTTTTAATTGGCTGCGAAGACTGTAACGATCTCGAACGGATGCTGTGGTTTCCCTCGTTCAGCTATTTTAATTAAACTTCAGCCTTCGTTTGCCAGCCGGGAAAAAACGTGCACTCCACGTCATATTAAATCTGTCTGCTTTCCTATCGATTCGTTTCGGTAAAAAGATTGTCCACCGTCTTCGAAGGACGTTAAACTTGGCAAGAACCACCCTTGTTCCACCGAAATACTGATACTTCTTGCCTTTGACGTTCACGGTGCTTCTCCATTAACCCAGCGAGGACTAGGTAGTCAAATAATTCACGAAACTTGTACGTCATTTCACACTCCGCGAGTGATTTTATGCACGACGGAAAGAATTTTCTTCGCACGAGGAAGAGTTCAATTTTTTTTAAAATTTTTAATAGGATATCGTGGGGTTTAACTGGAGAAATATTAACCCATTAATCGATCGATATTCTGTTTGCAATTCTTTTCAATCGATTCGATTGTATCATCAAATTGTGTCTTTTAATATTGCGAGGATGAAAAAAAACTTTGTCCATTTTTCTTTGTAGACTTTTTTGCTTTTAATATTCAATTTTCAATCGAAATTATCTTACTTTGATCATCTACCGTGGCAACGTGTTAATCTTCCAGAGCGTCATGGAACTTCAAAGATGTGCTTTGCTACTTTATTTCATCAATACGTTATCTTCTATAAAAATACGAATTAAATTATTTGCAATTATCATTTCTCAGATTCTAAATTGATGCAAAAAATCACTTTTCTGTTAAACAGAGGGATGATCGATACCGTGCTAATGCAACTATATCTAATTATGTCTAACTATATCAAAGTGATTGAAAAACTACTTTGAAAAACCCAAAGTCCCTCATTTTGAGAATTGGACGCGACACACCCCGACGATCCCCGCTCGAAGATCAACGTGCCTCCCCGAGAAATCATCTCGCAGCGAAATTTCGCCCCGTGCGTGCGAGTTGCAGCTGCACACAGGTGTGGCTGCTCCGGGTCAGCGTCTCCTTCCACCCCTGAGGAGAAAAGGGGATGGGTTTCCATGATGGCAGTGAGGCGCGCATGGCAGCTTTTCGTTCGTCCAAGACCTGGCACGAGAGACCCGGGGGTTTCCTCCGGAGGACCAACCCCTTTCCTCGTGGGGGTGCGGCCACCCCCTCGCTCGCTGCAAGGCGTAAGTCGTGCAAACCCCCTCCTCCTCCCTTCTCCTCCACCCGGCAGTTGCTCTGCCATCGTCACGGCACCCACGGAAGCCGCGGAAACGAGTTTTAATTAATCACTAGTTCCTCCGGTGCTCGCGCCATCTGCGAAGGATCCTCTCGCGGCCGACACCGCGAGACCGCGGCAAAAAAAGGGAATCCTCCAACGAGCACCGAATCTATGGCCCCGTTTTTCTCCACCCCGGCATAGTACGCGCGTTAGATACGCGATACTTCGCGCGATCCTCGCCCGTCCGAGAAAGCACGAGAAGGATTTAGGGGCTCGGTTTCAGGATGGTTGAGATTTTTCGTTGAAAAGTTGCTGGTTACGCGGATGATACTAGTGTTAAATTTCCAAGCTGACGCTCAAAAGTTTCAGAATATCTTTAATATTTGCAACACATTCTTTTTTAAGATGTTCTCACTTTTTTTGGTATTTAATGTTGATAATATTTTTTAATTCCATGTGTATCTTGTGGTGTAATTGTATAACAACGTACTTGGATGAAATATATTCGTACATTTCTGCGGGACATGTAAACATTGTGATTATAAGTTTCGTTTCCAAATATTTATTAATTATATTTTCAATATTTCGAAACTTTTTCGAAATGCCCCATTCTTCTTCTTTGTTGTGTAAAGTACTTCCATTTTTGGAACAAGGACGGAGATTTAGACTTTTTTTAATTTGTACTACTTGACTTCCTTATTAGAATTATTTTCAGATAATTTACGTAATTAAATAACATTGATCAAAGAATAATCTTTGGAATGAATTGTTCAAACAGATGAATGAACAGCTTGATGATAAAGTTTTTCAAAGATCATAAGAGCGGAAAAACGTTTATTAAAGAACGTTTATCATTGCAATTTGTTTAAATTTGGAGGAATATATAGACATAGCACTCGAATGGATTGTACACTAAATTGCGAGGATCTCCGTCATTTTCAAACGTTGAGCATTACTAAAAATCTTTATTAAACATTCAAAACTCGGGGACTGATACCCACACCAGTACCAGAAGAGTGAACACTCGTGAAACGGGGAAAACTGTTTAAGACGAGGGGCTTTAGTCAGTTGAAGGCTCCTCTGAAATACCGACCTTTTTCACGAAAACTGAGAAATGAATGGACACTCGTGAAACAGCAAGACACTCCAACTTTCATATCTCCCATCTCAGAGTTCATATCCGCGAGTTTGGTTAATGGTACCGGTCATAAACAAAATTCATCCCTCTCTCCCTCCTTCCCCGACAGGCTTTAAAACGCACGTTGATGCATACACGAGCAAAAAGGTCACCTCCATTTTCCTCTGGCGATAGAGGGAACCAAGAGGACAAGGGAAGAGCCGTTCGGAGGAGGATCGAAGCGGTAGACTTGCGAGATACCTAAGCGGGATGATGTAACGATGGTGCGCATGTTCCCCGGGGTGGGTGCACGCCCTCTTGTGCAATTTCATTTTCTAAATGAGCAAGCCAACCCCTCTTTCCAGGGGAGGGATCGGCTGTGCACTCGGGTTCTCGCTGGCGCTTGCAATCGAAGTTGCACATCCATTTAATTAATTATACACGAGCCACGCACCGACAGGGTTCTGGACCAGGTTGTGTTGTCGTTACTCTGTTGGTTCTGCGGAGAGGGGAAAAAAGAAAACAGAAAATTTGAGATTCAAGCTGTACTCTGGAATTTCTGGTTGAATACACCCAAGTACGAAGGATTCTTTTTTCAATGAAAAATAATCGAGTTTCAAATGTCGCGCATTATTGCTTTTTTTTGAGAAACGTGATTATCATTAGATAAATGCGAAGGATTGTATTCCAGTATGATTTCTGTCGAAAAGTATTAGTTGAGTGTTATTACACGTTGAAGGTTTTAGTTTCTTGTCTTGTGACTTGTTTTCGGAAGCTTTTGGAAATTCAAAAATTGTCCAATATGATTTTTATCGAATAGATCAACATAAACTTCACTCTTGTGATTTATGGGAGTACTCGAAATACCATACACAGAGCTCCAACAATAATTTCTCTTTTATGATAATGTCTCGCAGCGAAAATTTTTAATTAAAAAAGTTAAATTTCGAATTAAAGTAAATATAGAAATATAGTTTCATTCGTCGTAATTTCTCACGATAACAGTTCTTTTTTTTTATCAAGGAGTTATGCTCGTGAAATTTCGAAACATTATAATCCATGAAAGATCAACCCTTCAGTGACGATACTTAATGCTGATGCCTTTGACTTTTTAACAATGTTCATAATTTTAAATTCTAGCAATAACGATAATTCAGTGAATTTGATGGTAATGTTTAGTCACATGTGACTATTGCGAAATTTAATACAGTCGAGATGATTTCTGGCAGAGGTTGTAGAGGATTTATCTCGGAGTAGTAATCCACAAAAGGGATCTCATTAAAAAGAGTACATATCTGTAATTATATTTTCGATTTCCAGGTAACGCCGGGGAAAGCGGGGGGGAAAAGGAGAGTTTAACCCTGACCTGGAGCAATGCAATGGTACGGGAAGATCGTCTATTTCCCTCGCAACATGGCGAGCCCTTTTCGAGGATCAGGTTCGAAGCTCCTCGATCTTCAGTACTCGTCCAGTTCTCTCTTCGCCTCTCTCCTTTCTCGTCCGGATTCGTTTCTCATTAATCTCCGTCTCCACCCTTTTGCTCTGTTTCAAGTTTTCTTGTTACTTGGCCGGCCTCCTCTTTTGCCCTCTTGCCCCCCTCTTTTACTCTTCTCTCCCCCCGTTCGCGAGCAACATGGCCGACGAAGGAACGACCAACGAGCACCATTCGGACGATTCGTCCCGGGATTTTTCAAATTTCGCCCTGTTCGCCCGGTCGATTGGTCAGTGAAAACCGGCAGGAAGAAGATGGCCGCGATCTTGGGCCAGCTTGCACGATCGATCCCAACGCTTCCTAGCGTTCGTCTCTGCTTGGATTTTTTCGAGCGCCCATTTCGCGAGCAGAATGCGAATCTTTGATTATCCCGCGGAACGCTGTAAATATCTCTGATATTTCATCCTTTTTTCCACGTGTTGATTTTCGGTTCCTTTTCTTTCTTTCTTTTCTTTTTTTCATCGGTTGAAATGTTACTGGAATCGATGAAATTGCGGCTATGTTCGTTTTCAGTTTGCAAGGAGATTATTTTCGTTGAAGAGGTTTTGTTAATTCCATGTTCAGAATTTATTTCTCGTACTTTGGAGGCTTAGAATTAGAGGCGTTTGTTATACGAACGAGTAAAAACACTTGGTGTTATTATATGCTCCATTTCATTCAAGATTTTGGATGACGGCGATTGCAAGTTTTGACGGCGATTAAATCCAATTTTTATATTTTTCACTTTTCTACAATTATCGAAACTGATCTCGTCTTTCAAACTGCTACTTCTTAGTCAAAAACACTAAGCAGAGTGATTGGTAACTCAGTGATCGTCAGTAGTTACCGGTTCCAAGTTTGTTGATTGTGATCTGAATTTTCTATTTGTGCAAGTTTCTTTCTGTCTCCCAGTAGGACTCTATTGAGATAAGACTGATTCAAGACCGACCATCAATATGATCAAGCAATCGCCTTCTTCAGACTTAACTCTAACGGGCTTCTTTCCGATGAAACTTTATGGACTAGGTAGAAGAAAGACGTTTAGTTGGAAAAATAAGATTTAGAATACGAAAGAAACAACGTTAAAAGAAACTTGCAAACTTTCACGTACGACAACAGTTTGATCGTACCCAAATTCTCAGATTTGCGACGTCCTTCAAAAATATTTTAAACACCCGAACGTTGACATTCCATCTTTTCTTGCCACTTCGTTACATCTTGAAGAATACTCCAACACAGTTTATTAGAAAAAAAAAAAGAAAAAAAGAAAAAATCGTGTAAGCTCAAGCTAGACTCGGAGGGCAAGAGCCAGCTGGGTCTGTCGGTCTGTCGGTCATTCTCTTTCTCTCGTAGTCGAAGCCAGAGGGCGAAAACAAAAAAGGCGTTGCCCTCACTCTCCCTCTCTCTCTCTCTTTCTCTCTTTTCTTCGGAGGATGGCCTTGAACTTCGGGGGAGAGTCTTTCTCTCGTTGGCCGAAAAACCGTGTCGCAGTTTTTCCTTCGGGCAGCTACGACGCCGCCGGCAGCTCCACGAGCACGAATCACCGGGCGAAACGGCTCTTCTTACAGGCTACTTGTTAGGTAGGAGAGAAGGTGGGACGAACTCCCCCTTGAACCTAACCAGCCACCCTCTAGCGCCTTCTTCTACTTCGCTCCGCGACCCCGGGCGATAAGATTTGTGGTTATAGCTTGTTTTTGGAGCACGCCGCGGGAGTCGAAGACGTGCATGGCTTCGCCTAGGTCCTCTCCATCCGGCGAAAGAAACTAGGAAGCGGTTAAATAGAGGGTAGACGGATGCTTCAAGGTCGGCGTTCCCTCGCGTTGCAACGTCGCGTCGGGAAATTGGGGAATCCGACTGGGGTTCTTGGGTGAGTTCTCGTTTCTCCTTCAGGAGTCAACGATCTTCGTTTGGATTGTCATCGGTGACTGACTTTAATCATGCTCGGTATCTCTGTGGATGTTTTGGTGTTTGGAAATGTCACATTTTTTTTTTTAGTCAGGAAATAATTTTCTAGCATTGTACTATCAGCGTTACGTTTGCTTTTAACCCTTTAATTGTGTAATAAAGTGACGTGGTATTAGATATGAAAAATGTGTCCTTTTAATTTTTGTCAGTATCACTGAGTAAAGTTTAAAATGTAAAGATTATAATATTCTTTTTGACAATGTTCCTGGATTTTTCTTGGACTATTACTGAAGGGTTGACATTATCGTTTATTATAGTTTGTGTCACCAATTCCAAAATTTGCAAGTTAGTTGCAATGACGTTTGAAACTTGAGACAAATTTTTTCATTTTTTTCAAAGTCTTCGGGAAAGACAGAAATTTAGTTTCAAAATCGTCACCAATTCTCCAAAGATCCCTCAAGTTTCTTGAAAGAAATCAGGAATATAACGTAAGAAAAATCACTCCTTTTTTCCTACGAAAGTGATGGAAACACTTCTGGAATTGTTGGAGAACTGACCTAGAGAACTACTAGGCTATTATTAACTACTAGACATTTAAGAAAGTGGAATGTCTCGAGTCTGGTGACCCTGTAACCGTGACCATCAACCCCCTTCTGAATTGTCTCCACCCTTGGCTATAAGATTTGTGGTTATAGCTCTTTTTTGGACCATGCCGTAGGGGTCGATGACGATGCTTCCTCCAGGGTATCTTTTTACAGACGGACGACCTGAATACTGCTTAAACTCCAAAACTTGAAAGCTCTGCTTAAAGATGTAACTGCATGAAAGCGTAGACACTTTTCTAAATCACATACGTAACTTTTGACATCAAAGTGAAAGAAATGCCATAATTCTTACTCCATTGTTAAAAATTCCTGAACGAAAATGATTGCTTATTGTTATTAATAGCCGACAAAATTTCTTCTCTCTTTTATTATTAAATTCTTATTAAATTATATTGACAAGAAACAATTACAATGCTTCAAATTGTTCCAATAATTTAAAAGATTGCTTACAATTAATTCAAGAATTTTCAACAAACTATGATTTTTTTTAGTTGGTCTGTCTATTGAAAAATCGTTGCTCGAAATTTCGTTGTCTGTACGTTCATTCGTTGAACATTCCCAAACAGTTGGTGTCACGCATAATTTGAAGAGCGACAAGTGCCAGACAAATAAGAACAGATTGATTCAAGAGATACTTCTGCGTAGACGTTCACCGACCCCTCGTCTCGCTGGGGTGACTTTTTATCCTAGGGATTGTTTTTTCTCTGGCAACGAAGAAATTCCCCAGGAATTTGTGGACCGTTTCAGGGGCGGCTTTTTGCATGATGCCTCGTGATGCTCGTGACCTTTTCCAACCTATTCCTTGAAGCGTTACACCAGTGTGAAATTAAGTTGTAGGAGGTTAGGGTCTAGTCCTCTTATTCTCCATTCAAGAAATCCTTCTTTCATCTGTCTTTCATCGAATTATATCATTCTTATCATCTTGTTTAAACACTCTAGCGAAATTCTTCGTCGTGTGTTTACCTTGGCTTTTAATAAAAACGCGTCGTTTACGTTCCATTAGCGTGCATCGGTTAATTAATTAATTAGGCATGCAAGGGGATAGGTTCGCGGCTTTATGAATTTTTGACATTTTTACGATTGTGTATCTCTTAGTAATATCAAGTTGATTTTATTGCATGGATTACTTAGAACCGTTGTGACAAAAAGTGTAGCTCTTTTTTTAAAGCAATATTTGGTTTTTGTTGCTTCTGTGAAAGGGAAATAAGTGACTCATTTTCAGACTTCTTTGCAGTTATACACATGTATATTATCTATTAACCCGCGAATAGATAATAGCGCCAAGTTATAGATGTAATAATTGATTATTGAATTTTATTTTGTATTTTGTATTTATCCTCGATAAAAGTTGGTAGCAAAATTCAATGAAACTAAATACTTTAAAATGAAGTAATTTAACCTATTACGATCACATGTAATGGTCCACACAAATTTTAGACAAGAGTCAAATTTTATTGTGACGAAGGAAAAAAAATTATATACTGATAAATTGCCATTTTTTTTTTTTGATAAAATAGTTTCTTATTATAAAACGCTTCATGGTCGAATACTCCATTCTGAGTAATTTCAAGGCTTTGTTATTACACCTTATTTTTACTATCTTCTCTTAAAGGATTTTCAATTGTAAGCAAAAAAAAAAAGTTATTCCAGTAGCAAGATTAAAACGAATATTTGAATAATAATATATTTAGCAACAGGAGGGACAAGGAAGGAGGTATTAGGAAAGAGAAGGGGTTAATAAGAGAGAGAGGAAACCCGCCTGTTCCCCCACCCTGTCTCCTAATCCCACCGTGGTGGCTCGTTACCCCCACGCCAAGCCGCGCAGCACGAGCAAGCCGCGATGTATCGCGAGGGGCAGAGCCGAGGACAGCCGAGCGGTACCGAGCACGGCCGAACGGTTGTTCGAATTGCGACTCCCGCGTCAGTGCTGCAACCGCGTCCGCGGTCCACGGTTCACAATTTCCGGGCCCCGCCGGATCTGTTTTTTCCTCGCTCGTCGCAACGTCCGGGCAAAAAAAAGAAAAAAAAACGAAGAGACGAACGAACGATCAACGGTTGTCTCCGTTTTCCAGAGGAAGAGACGCGCGGCACCTGAACAGCCGAGGGAAGGCCTCTGTCAATCGACGGCGAATGGGAGCGGAAGCCGGCAAGAAAAGGCCGCTTTTCCGGTAGCGTTGTTTTCCCGCCACTTTTCGTCAGAGGTAAGATGGCCGCGGTTGTGACATCATCCTTGCCGCGAAACTGGGCGTTCGAATCACCGGCACAGTGAGCCAGGACGTGCATCGTGAACAGCAATTGCCATCGACGAGAACAAGACGATTATCGAGTATCGATACATCGAGTCCAGAAGAATGGTCGCGAGGTACCAGTTATCATGAGACAAACCAGCCTCGATACGTGGACCGTTGTTTCGGCGGTGGTTGTCGTTTCGACGGTAAGCCGGTAGGAGAATTCGAAGAATCTCCTGCAAGTCATTCTGCGCTTCCTGGTACTCGGGGAAACGCGATCATGGAAGAACGTGTCGCGAGCGTGTGTACCGTGCCCGATCGTACCGCGCGAGCGTCCGTCTAACCTACAAACGCGAGAGTGACAGTCGATGTTGACGCGTTGAGGACGAGTGCGATGACAGTGGGAAGCGGAGTCCAGCTGTCGACGGGGACGCCTTGAGGAAGCTTGAAGCGCGAGACAGCGTATGATTAACCAGTAAATAAAAGTGCGGTTTTTTTTCTCCCCACCTGTCCTCCCAAGTGCAATATTATATCGCGATCGACCAATATTAGTGCAATAATTTGATTGATTACGAGACTTTTCGTAAGGGAAGTGCGTACATATACGTGTGTATATATGTGAAAGAGAGAGAAAGAGAGAGAGAGAGAGAGAGAGAGAGAAAGAGAGAGAGAGAGAAAAAGAAAGACACGTACATAGGTAGGATACAGAATAAATCTAGTCATCGACCGAGGAACGATACTATTTTTAATGTAAACGGTTATCGCTGGTAAGAGTCTCGATCGAAGGCCGCGAGCCAATCACGGACCCCGCAGGAGAGAGAGAGACAGGTAGACAGCGAAAACATTAGGCCAGTGCGCGGTTCACCCTTGACGCCGTTTGTAACCGACACAGCGTGTTTATATCGTGCGCGAAGTTATCCA